>WTSP01028061.1:0-25606 GCA_025331215.1 Actenoides lindsayi | reverse complement strand
CCTCTCTGTTAAGATCAACTCCCTAGTACCTCGATTATGTGAGTACATATGAGAGCATCTGATTGGCTGTTGGCTACCATGCTGGTTAATGTATTTGAGATTTACCAGGGAAATTCTAAAGCATACAAGGTAAGATCCTAGGATTGAGATAAAATTCCCTAACTTGGACCGTGATCAGTCATAGAAGTTGACTAATAACAGACACTCACTACTAGGTGACTAGATCTTGGCTGGTTACTATTCTACAAACACATAAGCACAGGGACAGTACTCTATTACAGAAGCTACTGATTACACATTGGGGTGCTATAAATGTAATATTACTATCATAACTGCACATATTAAAATGGCCTAACCATAATATATAGCTAATTGCACCTTTTCACCCAGTGCTTCTTTTTTTTTTTTTTTTTTTTTAATTTCTGTAAATGCAGTATAAAATTTTTGCAAAGTATCACTTTAGATGGCAAATAGTAACCTTTGGTCATCAGGCAACTGACTTGTGAGTTTATATCCTAGCTTATTTACAGAGTTGTCTCATTGCTTTTCTCACCGCACCAGCATACACACACCTCACACTCCCCTTTTAAATAGGAGTATTAACATCTCGTGATTCAGAGGTATACCATGAGCCTAAACATTATGCATTTTTCATATACTAAGTAAAAAGGCACAATATAAATAGCCTGGATAGAAATGTTGAAGGATTGATGCCCGTCACAATAAACCAAGCTGTTATAAACACAGGAGTTCAAACAATCCCACTTCCTATCAAAAGTGTTTTTTTTAAAGAACAGGAAATCAAGCTTTTCCCCTCATATTCACCTATGGATAATGGCTATTTTAGTATTGACATAGATCTTAGACATAATATTTTTCCATCTGGCAATTTGTTTCCCATGTTATACCATCTTTAACTGGAAACCTTATAATAGGCTTTCTGAGGTGGAAATTCTCTCCAAATGTTCTAAGTGAGCAGAATTCTACTGAGCAATAAAATATAAAAAAGTACTGACAATTTATATATGCTGTTAATTCCACTCATTGTGTCCAAATTCCAAAAGCAGCCCCTGAGTATTACATTTAAACATTATCCTCTTTGCAATACTCTGCTTTGAGAAAATAATATGTCAGGAGTTGCTCAGAATGGTGAATACAAGGTTACAAATAGCTGTCAGCAAGGTCTAAAATTATTATCTTTCCTTGGTGAGACTGGAAACAAAGAACAAGTTGGGCAGCAAAGTAAAATGTGGACATAATAAGTTACAGCAACAAGGAAAGCAAAATGTGTGCTGTTGCATCTCTACAACGTGAGAGATCATTAGCATAAATGAAACTGTTTAAACAAGTGAACAAATTTGAAGCAGAAATGCTACACTGAGAAAACCAATACACTGATCTAGGCCTTCAGCAGGTTTAATTTAATTCAGATAAGGCTAAAATTTAGAGTGTGTGCTCATGTGTATGTATGTTAAACATAAATATAATAAAATTCCTTGATTTTGATAAAATATGAATGGCACTTGTGCCACATGTCTTGGTATGTACCAGTTCTATTCATGTGTGGTTGGTTCTATTCATGTATGGCTGGTTCTATTCAAGTGTGGCTGGAAAGGCAGGAGGAAAAACAAGGAAAGTCAAAAGGAAAGGAAAAGGAAGGAAAGAAAAGGCAAGGAAAAAGAAAGACAAGAAAAAATGAAAAGAAAAGCATGGAAAAAAAAAGACAAGGAAAAAGAAAGGCAGGGCAAGGATGAAGCAGATACAGACTACCATGGTACTGGAGTGTGAAAATGAGAAGTGAGATTTTGAGGAGGGAGGAATCTAGCAGAGGGTATCGCTGAGTGAATGAGCAGCAGCCTACAAGGAGAAGGGTAATGGAGGAATACCTAGGGTTATTTAAAGTGTTGATGGTTGTTTAAGTTTTGATTCTAAGAAGCAGTAATTGTACAGTCTGACCACAAAGAAGACACGGGCATATGAAAAGCAAGTCATAACACACTTTTTGAATTAAAATACCGGAAAAGTACATGATAATGACTTAATAGAATATTAAGTGGTGGAGATTCAGATTTCTCATCATCATCAGTATGATTGAATTCAGTGTGACTGACTATGACTAAATATTCATTTTGCTTTGCAAAACCTACACAACTTTTTCCCTGTGGAAGTTTTATTAGTAATTTTGCTACTTAAACACATTTTCTGCCCCTCTTTACAGTGTAATCAAACAGAGAGAGAAGTAATCATCTACAAAATTTTTCATGAACCTAAATATGAATTTTTAAATTCCTACAGAAGATAAATACAGTACCACCAATAACTGATGACTCAGTTCACAAAAATCAAAAATCTTTTCAGAATAACATTGTGAGTTTAGAAAATTACTCAGTTCACTAGTATAGATATTACAACCTTTCCTAAAATCAAGCCTTAAGAATGACACTAATTAACATCATGAGAGAACCAAATGCTCAGACTGTATGTTTTCAGGTTGGTTATTTGTTTTTTCTTTGAGAATAATAGACTCATTTTTCCCTGAGGGACTAACCTTGTGAAGAGAATAACAAGGCTACTCCAGTGAGCCCAGCAGTAACATTAATATGGAGTCAGAATAGCTGGATTCTGTTATTCAACTAGCCTAGCATAGGATGCTGAGGTAACCACCTACATTAAGTCTAAATCATGATAGCTTCCCTAGCCATTCCCTTGGAATGATGAAATGGTTCATTCCATTGAGCCATCAAGACTCAATTGTCAGCAATAAGAGGAAATCTGGTAAACAAGCAAGGATGAGGTACGGCATTATTCAGCCAGGTCCTCAGCATGGATAACTAGACTGACAACAGAAAACCAGAGGGGACACCTGATTACTTGTGTAGATAACCTGATTTCACCTTGCACTATTTTTTCACAGGGTATTTTGCAGATAAATGCTAATCATCAGTGTATTGTTTTCCAGCACTGCTTTCATGAGATACTTATTTAACCTGTTGGATTTTTTTGTTTGTTTGTTTTTGGTTTTGCTTTTTTAAATTGAGAAATTAGAAACAAGTATTAAATTGGTTTGGTATTAGATTACTTTGGCCACAACTTTAATACCTTATGAACATTGTTTGGTGGTGAGTAATCACAAGTTTTTGGACATCTGACATGTGGCTCACTGGAATTCCAATACAAACTGTAAGGAAAGACTATTTTTAAGACTATCATTGGAGGAATTAAACAAAACACAACTCACAGTATAAAAAAAGCTTCCCCAAACACCTTTCACAACCAATCCCTCAAGAATAGGAAATTAATATATAAAACACACCTCATGCTGAAATTTAAAATTGCCATTGTTTACTTTACTTGATTTACTGCACCCTTTACCTAAGTGTCCAGCTGAATTATGCTATATTGCCAACGACTGACAAGTCATCTTCAGGTACTGCTCGAAGATGTGATGTTAAATAATCTCTGGGCATTACTCCAGGCAATTCGTGGTTGAAGTGTCACGAAAGTAAGGATGTTATTAGACACTTTTCTTCCTTCAGTTTTTCTCTGCAGACTATCTGACTCAGTTAATGGACAAAAAAATAATTACTTGTTTTATTTTATATGTCATACACATTTCTACTTCCATGTGCATCTTCAAGTTGGTGAAAAATAACCAGTACTGTAAATCAAGGAGCCAGAGCACAGTTTAGATGTTCAATGGGACCACATGTGGATGAAAGGGCCTATCTACTCAGATGAATAATAGAAACCATTTTGAATTTCAGCTGTTAAGGGAAAAGTAGTGCACAAGATTGAGCAATATCACTATGTGGATAATAGTAATAATAAATTCTTGTGGACATAAGGGTATTCTTTTAACTATCAGGTATATCTTCACTTTGAAAGCCACAAAACTTTGCTGAAGAGGAAGGAAATTTTCAGGTTTTTTTTGTTTTACTGGTGAAGGGCTGACACCACCACCACAGTTTTTTCTGTACTCAGGATTTCACCATACATATTCTACATGAAAGCAAGTCTGGTTAAATTGTGCTTGTGAGATATAGAATGTGTTACAGTGAAACTTAGGGAGCTTTCATCAAAGTTAAAAGGTTCATAAGTTTATCTGTTCATAAATTTTTGGTGGCACAATTAGCTGTCTGTCTACATACAAAATGAAAACCTTTAGTCAATGTAGTGAAAGGGTATTGTTTTTAAACATTCTGTAAAATCTACATTAGAAGCCTGCAGTCTATTTGAAAATATTATATGGCTTATCCTTGCTTTGACAGGGCATATTCAGTATTTAAAAAAAAATTGAAATAAAAGTAAACCAAAACAAGAATGTTCTAGGCATGTGAAAAAAAAAAAAAAAAAGTAGAATCTGCACTTAACAAAATGTTAATACAAAATAGTAAGTAGCATCAATTCAGAATAGCTATTGTGACCCTTTTGTACCACCATGAGGTCAAACTTGTTCCTTATTAGAATGTGTTCTTCAGCTTCTGTCTTATTATTTTGATTCCCTAGAGGTGCTGGCTAAGTAGACAACATAAGACACTCTTGTTTTTTTCCCTATAGTCAAGCTTTATCATGTGATTTGCCAAATTATTATGTATAGAGAATCTCTGCATGCAAAGCTACAAGGCTACAAGGATTTAAAGCACAATCTGGAAACCATGTGCATTATTGTTACCACTTATCTGGGATGTGACTACACAAAGACAAATAAAATCACGTGTCCTTGGGTAGTCTCAGACTAATTCCCTCAGTTACTGGGTCCTTTTCAAAATATCTACTTAACTCAAATCAATTAAAGAATAAGTGAGTAACTAGGTGATCTGTCTGCACAGATAATTGCTTGTCTAGTGTCTGAAGTTTTATCTTTAATATCTCTTAATTGCAAGAAAGCTAGTATCCCTTTGAGAGGGATGACTAATGCCTATTAGAAATATTTTAATGAATTTCTGAATTGCTGGGGAAGGTGTCATAGTTTAATCGTAGATTTTTGCTCACACAGCTGTCTGTGGAACATTTTAGTTGCACTATTATCTATTAAGCTCACAGTGGGTAACAGCATAGTGCTAAGTATATTTGCTGGCTTTGCAAGAGATTGAAGCTCATTTTTCTGTTCTGTTGGATTCTTATTACCGACTTAAACATGGTTCTTCTAGAAATGAGCCATAGACAACAATCTGATTTGCAATCTGATCTTTCTTCTGCAAGGTTTCCTTTCGGAATGTAAGTGTTCAGATACTGAAAACTCAGAAAGTTTATCAAGAGAAGAATAACATTTCCTTCAGTTTCCATCACACTGTCTTTAAAATAAACTAAGACTACAATTACGATTCCATTCCTAAACGAGTTTTTATTTACATTATTTCCTGCTCCCAGGTCTAAGCAGAAGTGTCCTGGACTTCAAACTAAGGTCACAGTTAGTCTTATTCCTCTTTTTTACAGCATGCTTTTTTGTAAAAGAATTGCTAAAACAGTGTTACTGAATAGATTGATTAACTGGTCATTTTTCTATAACATGTCAGTAACATTTGTATAAAGACCAGTCTCTCGGGTAGCCAACAGAAGCAATATCTGCATGATATGACATCATCAAAATCTAGTGAAATTGTTATATCAGTAAAGAAGTAGCATCTTGTGGCATTTGTGTCTTTTCTGTGAAGATTCACATGGGGATAACAGTGGAGCCATTGAAAGAAAGAAAAAGGAAAAGTAGGATTACTATGTGGTTATCTAGTGTCAGCAACTCCAGGTTAATGATCACAGTGCTATATTGCATCTTATGTTTGTTTCCTGAGAAAAGAGATCCTGATCTTGATTAGAGGTGAATGTTACCTTAATGTAAAGAAGAATACCTGGACATACATTGGCTGACCCTGAGGCTGTGTTGAGTCAAAGTTTGTGCCAGAAAAAGATCACGAGTGAGGCCAAAATACCACTACATGGAACTATCATTCTCAGTCAGGATGCACTGTTATAGTGTGTAGAGGAAATTTAAATTCATACCATTCGTTTATCTGATTTTTTTTGCATCCTAAAAAGTAAATCATAACTCAAAAAGCATATAGATCCAATATATTAAATTAAAAAGAGCACAGCAGAAGAAAAATATTTTATAATTTTTTTTCAAACTAGTCATTACAGCAGAATAGTGTGAATTTAATTTTTTGTGATATAGCCCCCAGGGCCAACCACTTAGAAATACAGTATGGATACCACAAATACAGCATAGGTACAATAGAAAGTGAGTAAGACTATGAAGTCTTATTCATGAACCTGTTTCTTATTTCAACAGATCTGGAAGGAAAGGGCTGGCCAGTATTTTTCATTTATGACTCAAAATTCTTCCCTTTTTTTCCTAGTGTATCAAGTAGTTTATTGCATTATAGAAATATTGCAGCCCTTTTTCTCAGAGTTCTGTCATTTCTCAGCTCTGTGAAGAGATTTTAAAAGATGAAGCAAAAACTCTCAGTCCATAAAGGAAAGACAGGGTTTATTTTAGAATAAGGGACAGAAAGGGTTTCTGGTTCAAAAACTGAGTGGCATCAATCTGAATAAAATTGTGCTTGAAAGAGTATAGTAATTAAAACCATAATCATTTCTTTCAGAAAACAGTAATGGATAGAAAGAAGGGGTAAGTCAAAGCTACAGGCTGAGAAAATAATTGTGGGAAGGAATGGGACATTCAGGAAGGAATCGAGAAGAATTGATGTTGCTGAATAGCAATTACTGCATATGCTGTTAAGAATTTGTGCAGGACTTAGTGAAGAAGAAGGAAGATAGACCTGAATGAGACTAGTAAAAGCATTTTATCTGTACAAGATTAGATCATAGAATCATAGAATGTTAGGAGATGGAAAGGACCTCTAGACATCATTGAGTCCATACCCTCTGCGAAAGCATGATCACCTAGGGCATGTCGCTCAGAAATGCATCCAGATGTCTTTTGAAAGTCTCTAGAGAAGGTGACTCCACTGTTTAAAAACAGCATGTTCCTCCAGTTTGTTCTCTCTACAGCAGTTATAAGACTAATAAAATGTCCTGAATAATCTTCAGTGCTTTAGCACAAGTTGAAAGCCAGGCTAGAAGTAGAAAGCCTCCTACTTCCATTCCACTAAGAAAAACTGTTTTTAAAAAGTTTGGTCTTTCTTTTTTTTTTTGTATGTGTTTGTTTGTTAGAGTTTTGTTTATTTTGGTGAAGTTAATGGTCCCTAGGATCCTTTTGTTCTGCCTAAAATACATAGCACCAGCAATGGAGACATAAGTCTTTTTTTCTACCCACATGAGTTCAGCACTCCTAAATCTAATCACTGGTAGTACCAGAAGGCTGGTTTCAAACCACTAAGTAGTTCAGAACTGACCTTAAGCACAAGAGCTCTGTATGCTTTTCATTAACACTTTGTAGTACAGGAAGTAGCAGGCATTGCTCTGTGTTATAGGTTTAAATCCTAGGGATGGAAGATATATCACAGGTGTTACTTAAAAGACAGTGCCATATTCCTTTTGGAACAAGTCCAGATGCAAATTCTTCTGGCTCCCAGAATGGAACAAGTATTCTTTGTGACACTAACAAAAACCAGAACATCTCTGCTGCTCTGCTGTTTACTGACAGCATACTGGTGGAAATGTTCTGGAAACCATATGCCTGGGCTAAGTAAATCAGGCTATCTCATAATACTTCATTGTAGCTTCATATATAATATTTGTTCCATGTTTTGGTTATAAACCTTTTCTTATGTTTCTAAATTTATTCTAGGGGAGGTTTCTTTCTGAAGATGTATTTTTGGCAAAAATGTCATCCTCTTCTCTTCCTTTTCCTCTCTCTTCCTTTTTACCTCTTTCTTCCCTTCTGACCATGATTTAATCTCAGTAAGGTAAATAATCCCTTAATGATCTTCATGCTCTGTTATTCCATGGCTTCAGTTCAGGCTGATAAGGTTTGTTTCCATTGGTCTGATTTTCTTTATACAGACATTTTTCTGTAGAAAATTATATAAAAAAGATTGCTTCAATTGAACTGCCAAAAAGCCTTCAAAGGGTAACAAGTTTGAAGCACTATTAAACTAGGTTAAAAATCAGTGATCTATAGCTGAAAGCTTAAACAGCTAGAGCTCATTAATTCTCAAAGCTTAAAATGCTTTCTAAGGTTCCTTGAACTGTAGTCATTTTTTAATACTTATTTTTGCTTTTAGAAAGTATTAATTTAATTGAATCTGGTCGTTTTCTGTTTCAGTTCTGGATAACAAAAGAAGATGGGTTGTATTCAAGAATAAATTATTGAGAATTAAGTACAAAAATATCTTTAAAATCTGTCATTATGCATACAGAGGTCCTACTGTAGCTAAGCTTGTATTACAGAATCATTGTTAAGTCAGGAGGAAATTTTTATTTTGTTATAGAGAATTTAATTAATGAATATGGGAATACAAATCAAATATAATTTTTTGCTGAAGAATAATAACTGGTTAAACTATGTTTTTCTGTCTATACCTGTTTCGTCTCTGCTCTTTAAAGTAGTAAGGAAAAAAATAATTGTACATTATTTCTTACTCATTTTGTAGCATTACTTGTGTTTCCTGTACAGTAACTGCATTAAAAGTCTCGCCTTCCAGACAAATTCAGAGAAGAGATGGAAAGCATATTCCTCAACGGTAAAAATATTATAAACATTTTGCTGAAGTATGACAGTGTTGGGAAATAGACTTGATATAATGTCACTAAGAATATGTCTTCTTTATTCTGAGTGGATCTGAAAGATACCAGAGTGTTGATACTGAAGGTGAAATAATTTTATTCATTGACATACATGTGTCAACACTGACCAGCAAAAGCTTTCTCAAGGAGTGGGAAATAGATACTCAGTTTTGGCTAGACAATATCATCTTTGATGAATGATATCTTAATGAAGGACTCCATTGGGACTAAACAGAGTAAACATCTGCTGCTAACGTAGGGGTAGAAGAAACTTTAGCTGCATCAGATGAAGTTGTGAAGTTGCAAAATGTGGAATTTGTGCACTCCATGAATTTTTAGGAAAATCTGTGTCATGACAGCCAATCATTCCGGTTGACATAGTGAAGAGAAGTCTCTTCATCCCATGCAAGATTATTTTTGGGGGGTTAGGTCTGGTTCAGTATTTAGAGTGAGGTCCTTTCAGCAATCCTGATAGGTCTTGCAATATACTGGAGAGTCACAGAATCACAGAAGCATAGAAGCTGCAGGGAGGTAAATCCATATGTCCCAGTTGACACTTGTAATCCTGAACTGTATTTATTTCAGCAGCTGTTGTTGTATAAGTCCTTCTCATCTGTATCTGCAATCAGAATAACTCTCAGTGAAATGCTTGTGCATTTACATTAATTCTCTCAAACCCAGTGACTGGGTAGGGGAAGCTGTTACCAGTTCACTTTCATAAAGGCTTCATCTTCCCATTGCTAATTTTCAGAAAAAGTTGGTATCATCTTTTTTTTTATGTAGAACACCGTTCACATGGCTGATGGGAAAATCAATGATGAATGAGGTGTGACTTTTGTGAATGTGAGGAAGAATATAAGAAAACAATGAGATCAGGGGATTTTGTTTTGAAATAGTCTTAAAGGGCATGGAAGAATGGTGTTAGTTTGTATCAAGCAGAAATACACTATTTTTTTTCTGGAAAAAATACTCTGTTTTTAGAAATTATTCTACCTTTTATTCTAGCTAAAAAGAGACAAATTTCAAAGCAAGAATGAAGTGATATACAGTATTTTAAAGAATAAAATTTTACCTTTGTAATATTGAATGTTGCAGAATGACATCTATGTAAGAAGCAGGGAGACAGATGATTTTTACTTCTTGTCAATAAATGGCAAGGGAAATCAAATCCATCTCTTGATTTTAGGCCACTGTGTGAATCTGAATATATTTCACTCTCCTACAACAATAAATATTTCTACTTTAGTACCTACCTATATTCTAGGCCTATACAACAGTGAATACTTGTGGTCATCTGAAATGTCAGATGCATGTAAATCTATTCACTCCCAGTTTTGGCAATTTTTTGCTAAGACCAAGAAAGAACTTCTTTTTGACTCTCAGATGGGAGACAGATTCTTCACAATGTTTTGTACAAATGGGTCTGCAAAAAAAGCCTCTTGACAAAGCCTCTCTACAGAAATCAAATGTTTCAATATATCTCTGTGTATGGTAATCAGCATTGATTTTCAATAATTCTTTAAAATTGAATCAAACCTTAAAATACTTTTTTTTTCCACATTTCAACCTGCATCTGTTATATGACACATATTACACCATTTCACGTCCTGTGCATGACTGTCTTCCACATAGTCATGTTTATCCCTTTATTAACATCATGTAAATCAATAGTAGGGTTCTGGGTATGATCATGTCTTGTTCACAGACCAGTTTTAATTACTTCCTTCCTGATAAACAGCCTTTATACAGAGTAACATAAGGGCAGAAATGGCTCCAGCTATGACACAAGGACAAGGAAAAATGGATTTTGTGTCTGAAGAGGAGCAGCTCACCTGAGGATAAGGAATGTGGAAGCTGCATCTAACATTAGCAAAATTTACACAGCAACAAGGAGTAACCTGTCTGGAGAGAGAGTAGAAAGTGTGGCTGCCACATAGCTGTACATGTTGCTCAAATACATTTGTTTAATGCATATTTTTTTTGGTGACAAATTCATTATAGGTCAGGAGCATTCTGCCTTTAGGGTCTGAAGAGGAAAATTATGGTTAGCCACATGCTTTACAGCTGGTTTTGGTACCTGCTTCATTCTGTTCCCAGGTGCTTACAGGTGCATTTGTGTAGAATGAGGCCAAACCTCATGTGGTGATGTAAGAATAACAGTAAGGACTTCATACAAAATCCCAGTAAGATCCAGCCAAATCACAACATAAACAACTGGCCAAGTATGGCTATTTGATTTTCTGCAATGACTCTCTCCAGTTATCTCCTTCTTGTCACTATACACCCAACAAAACAGATCCAGATGGCCTCTCAGATGTATAATTATATACACATGCATCTTTAATGGTCTACAGTGTTTAATAATGACATCTTTCCTACATGTACTCCACACTATTTAAAATACAGGAAATAAAAACAGTCTTACCTCTCTATATTGTGGGTTGTCTTATCCCTTTTTTCTCAGCATGTTTGTCTAGTACCAACTCTTTGTTATTGTAATATAGCAGTGGCATGGCCATACTCTTTTGATTTCAACTGGCAATTACATTTTCTTATGAATAGTCAGCAATCTTGTCTTGTGTTACTTGAAAGGATGGTGCATTCTTGTAAGACTACAGGTTAAACATTTGCTTTTAAACTTTTTTCTACAGGTATATGTATAAAACTAGAAAACAGTCTGTATATGTCTCAAACTGCTGAAAATTTCCTTGATATTTTTTCTTTTACATTTAATAAAATATTCACCAAATAACATTACAGCTTCAAATTTGTCTTGTCCTGTGTGGTTTTGCTGTGTTTTCAGGTATCACTGTAACTGTTTCACAAGTTTCTCACTGGAATGTAATTTTTATCTGAAGTTAATGGGACATTTTTATTCTGCTTGCAACAGCCTGACTAGACATTAGTTTGTAATATTATCTGTAAAATCTTACTGTTCACAGCAGAGTATCACATCAAGGAAGCATTTTCATAACATTCTGGAAGTTCTAAAGTTGATCCATGTGACTTTTGAGGCAGGTAGCTGTTTGGACTGTTATGTAAAAAAAAAACCCCAACAATCAACCAGAGAAACAAACAACAACAACAACAACAAAAAACCCAGCACAGGAACTACCAGAACCTTTGTTAACTTAGAAGATGGTTTAATGCTGACGATTTTTTTTTCCTCTCTACTGAGTCTTATCCAGAGATACAGAGATTTGCCCATGGATATGTGGTTGTCTTGTATACTTCAGACTGGCTTCACCACATCCTTCTTCAGCTCTGAAAGACTTCTAAGGATTCGGAGAGTTTATTTTGCAACAGTAGTCAGGTGTTGGAAATTACAGAGAAAGGCAAAAATTTCCCTATGATTTGCATACAATAATTTCTTCTATAAAATAATTTAAAAATAAAAGATGCTTCTTTCTAACCTCAGACAAGCTCTGATTGTATATGCAGAAGCATGAGGATTTTGCATATCTAATACACTTTACGTTTTCACATGTACATAATCTTCTGTGTAACCTGCTAATTCATTGAGAGCAGTAAAATGAGGTAGCAATGAACTCCACAAGCTAATTAGAGATTCCTCCTCATTTTTGTCAGTTGACTTTGAATATCTTTTGCCTAGTTGCCATACGATAAGCTAAATAGGAGCAGTTGTATAACCTTCAGTATAGGTAACACATTGCCTACTATAATTTATTTCCAAAAAATATGGAACACACATACATAAATATTATTGCATAAAAATCTTTATGTCCTGCAGATGTTTATCTATTTTTTCCCCTGGATTAATTCTCTTTTCTCTATATCTTGAATATGGAATGACCAGAAATATGAGTAGCATTTTATATGAGAAAAAATCTTGTCTTTTTTCTTATTGAATTAAATGTACAGGTGTGGGTAATTTAACACACAACTCATACACCATGAACTATTCTACTTGCTTTCTACTAAAATGAAGAAATAAACGTCAATGGAACCAGGTACACAAATAAGAGAAATAAGGTCTATCCTGCTGCAACAAAAGTTTTTAACCACCTTACTTATGTAGAGACTGCCCACAATAGGAGATTATCACTAAGAAACCAAATTTTAGCATGCAATAGTATAGATCTCAGGGAAGGTTAGCCATGAAAATGTCAGTTAATGTTCACTTTCTTATGTGAGGGTTGTTTTTTTAAAATATGTACATGCTTATTAGTATAATACTGTTTTGCACATCATGTTTTTGCTTCATCATCCTTTAGTAACATTAGAATTTCCAAGCCATAAGGCGTAAATTTACACGTTGACTAGATAGCCATATAACTGTTTTTAGAACTCTAAATCTTTCAAACTAACATCCAGAAAATGAAGGTGATTGTGTATATTTTTCCTCATATCAACAAAATGATATGGAAATAATGCTTGGAAAAGCCAACGGGAGATGCAAGTCCCAGTTTCAGGTTTCTCTTTAACCTGAAGAGGTTCAAACTCAAAACTTTTCAAAAAGGTGAACTGTGTCATTGGTTTAGCTAGGGAAGAAAATCTACTCCATCTGTATGACTCCCTGATGTGAAGCAATGAATAAAAGTTTCACTGGAAGAAGAAAAAATCATGGAGTGTGAACTTAGCCTAGTTTAGTCACTCAGCAAGGAATAGGTTCCCCAGCTTTTCGCATTTGCTTCTTGAAGAATGCATGCGTTTTGTATTTAATAGCCCTCTTGATCACTTGATAACAGGATCATTCCAGGAGATAGCCCAAGGAGAGCTCAGGCTTTTCAAACAGGAAAGATGTGGGGTTTTTTAACAAGTTTTTTTTTCACAAGTGAGGGAAGACTACATGCCTGATCTCTCTCTTCAATAAAGAGAAACACATTACTCTGCTTCAGTCTGGCATTATTTGTTGCACTGCCTTGACTTTAGGCATCAAAAAAAGAATATTTTCCTTATGTGATTTGTGTTGAGAAAGAGAATCTTCATCACAAATTGTACTGATGATATTGGGTTAAAATCAAACATGGCAAGATGTTGTGGAAAGTCTGAGAGACTGCTGTAGACTCTGATAGTGTTAGCCATGCTGAGCAGGATCTGCAGTGAATCCATGCAGATCATGATTATTTTCTTTGAGTACTTGGCAACGCTAAGGTATCATCGAATCATAGAATGATAAGGGTTGGAAATGGACTTAAAGATCATCTAGATCCAACCCTCCCCTGCCATGGGCATGGACACCTTCCAGTAGACCAGATTGCTGAAAGTTGCATCCAGCCTAGCCTTGAACACTTCCACAACTTCTCTGGACAACCTGTTCCAGTGTCTCACCACTCTCACAGTGAAGAACTTCTTCCTTACATCTAATATAAATCTAGCCTCTTTTAGTTCAAAACCATTATCCCTCAATCTTTCATTAAACTCCCTGATAAAGAATCTATACCCATTTTTCCTGTAGTCCCCCTTTAGACACATTTTTTCCCCAGAGTTTTCTCTTATTCAGGCTAAACAACCACAGCTCTTCAATAAGGCAGGTGCTCCAGCCCTCTGATCATCTTGGTGGATTCATGATTGATTTCATTACTATCAATGCAATTTGTGATAAAGATTCTCCTCCTGAACACAAATCACACAAGGAAAATGTTTTTGCTGCCTAAAGTCAAGGTAAATACACGCATTCTTCAAGAACCAAACAAATGAGTGACTAAACAAGGCTAAGGCCTTTTTCCTTCTTTTCTTCCATAAAATTTATATTATTTGCTTCACAATGAGGAGTCGTACAGAGATGAGGCAGATTTTCTTCCCTATCTCAACATATAATACAGTTCACCCTTTTGTAAAGTTTTGAGTTTGAACCTCCTCTGGTTAAAGAGAAACCTGGATTTTCATCTTCATCTGTGGCTTATCAAACATCCAAGCCAATTAGCACTACTAATTTTGTTTAAGTCACCATATGTGCTTACCTCCTTATTAAAGCAAAATTATCTGTGTGTTAGATACACTCAAACAGTATCTTTAAGTGACTTGGAAACTCTTCTGTATAAAATAGGCATCATCAAGACCCAAAATCTGCAAACATGTCCTGGACATGTTCTTAAATCAAATTGTTTATGTCTTTATTTGGAAAATTGCTGTTCAATTCAGAACATATCATGGAAAATGTAGACATGAGCTAATTAGAGTTACTTTGTTATTTTGGATATAGATATACACTGTTTAGGATTTTTCTTTTTATAGCTGTTAGATTGCTTAAGAAATGGACTAGAAGTAATTTTTGTGTTATTATTCAGAGTAAAATCTACAGTCTGATCTCAGGATTCAAGCCCTGCAGTCTTTCTCACAGCATCACTTTTCTCTTTGGGGTGGCTGATATGCTCTAGATCATTCCAAGTTTCCTGTGTTATATATTTCATTGTCCTTCAAAAATACAGTGGACTATATAGACTATTTTGAAAGGTCTTGAAAGGTTTTGAAAGAACTTTAAATAGGTGAGAAAAGGAAAAAAAGAGCAAAAGTTAAGAAGGTCTTTCACTGACAGTTAAATTAGCTATTTACAGGTTTTACATTAGCAGAAATCTGAGGGAGAAACTGAAATCTTAAAGGTATTTTTGGAGAAAGAGCATAGAGGGATTAAGTATAAACTCTTAAGCTTTGATTCTCCTTTAATGAAAATATACTGATAATGGAATAAAAGGAAAGGAAATAAAAATTGCTTTTCTAGATTGATCATATGACATGAGCTTTATCTCTCTGATGTTTCCATATTTCCCAGCAATATGGAATGAAGGAGGGTTCTTCTTTCCTTTGCCATTTCTGACAAGGATGGATTTGCTCATCTTGTCTCATCTGAATGGTAGTGGTAGTTTGCATTTCTTTGCTTAAATTTTAATTCTGGCCAAGGAGACAGGGAGAAGGGCAATGGCATTTTGCTCAGTATTCTTTTGCACCTTTTCTTCTGTCAGCCTCACCACCTGAAGATATATATGCGACTCAGATCCCACAGTGCACCATGAAGAGAGCTGGTGGGTAAATAAATGACTGACAGATTTTTAATGTATTTTATGTGGTAGATTCTTTACCTAACAAACCTAAAGCAGTGGAAATGGACCATTGTCAACTACTGCTTCATTTCATAGCTCATTTGCATAAATTTGTTATGTTTAGTCATATGAAAGGATATGCTATGCTGAGCAAACATTGTTGAGTTACCCCCTGGTAATCTGTTTCCTCCAGCAGAGGGGATTTCTCCTGCAGCACTGTGTTCATCGACTTCCTTGGGTTTGAATAAACACAGATGAAATAAGAAAGAAAAAATAGAGATTTCTGGTCAGAAGAACTCCAACACAGCAGTTTCCTTTTGTATCATTGATTGGGGTTTGAGAAGGGTTATATTATGTTTCTTTTTTTATGTGTTTTGTGCACTGTGTTTGAAATATTTTGTAGGTGCAGAAGAATTGAAAAGGTCTAGTCTATTTTTTCCCAAACTGCCTTTTTTCCTGGGCCAATGGGATACTCTAAACTAAAAAGCAACACCTAATTCTTATTGGGTAGTAGTTTTTATAGATTTATATTTCTAAATCAGAAGCATCAATTTTTAACATATGATTTGGTAGTACAGTTCACAGAATTTCATGCAGTTAAGTATAGCAAAGTGCCTTTTCACAGTTGTCATAGTATAACTTGATAGTAAAAATTTACACCAGTGTAACCTGAATGAAGTTTCCAATCTGTGGTGAAAAATTACTGAGAACTCTCTTGGGTTTTCTTCAGGGAAAAATATTAAGAATAAAAGACTTCAAGGATAACAGAAGGTCCATCCTGAAACATATTGAAACTTGTTGGACTTTCCTGAGCAATCCATACTGCTTCAGATCAGTGTACACTTCTTTTTTTGGCTATTTCCTTTACATTTCTGATTTCAGTAAACCTTCTTAACTATGTTGGGTTTTTTTTCTCCTGTAGATCATTGTCAGAATACTACTAAGCATAGTTGGAAGACAATTCCTCACCCCAGTATTTCTGAAAAAACATTCATACCACATCTTCCATAGTATTACCCCTATGATCTGCATCTGTAGTCAAACAACAATTAATAATAGCCATAAACTTTGGTTATTTATCTCTTATTTCTCCCCCATTTTCTTTATGTACTCTTCTTAAAAAAATAAAATAGAAGTAGAAATGTTTCTGTATTAATTGTTTGTCTCTTTTCCCATGTTTTTCTGTTTTGCAGTCTATTCTGTCTAAAAAATAGGAAAAGCAGTAATTACTATCTGATGTCTCACAGATGTCCAATAGTCCACAGGTCACCAAGTTGTGAGACACTGCACCAAAGTACTTAAGGAGTGTGTCAATCAATTTCTAACCCATTAGCAATTATCTTTAAGAATTACCAGAGGACTAGAGAAGATGGACAAGTGTACAGCATTTTGAAAAGAAAACCTTTGTGAAAAGAACAGCATACATGTTAATTCTGTAGACCTTAAACATACCAGGGAAAATACTGAATAATCTGTAAGCACTTCCCAAGAAACAAGGTGATAATAGAATAAAAATATTGCCAGATATATATAACAAAACATATTGTCAGATCTAATCACGCATCATGAGGTGGTAACTGACATAGAGAATCAGGAATCTACAATCTTTTAAAAATCTTCTGATAAGCATTTTTACACTGATTTATATGATGTTGATAGGAAATTGTAGTAGAGATAACCATATTACAATAGGGCATTTATAGACAAATTGAAAAAAAACCATTTAAAAACATGTAGTATTTAGTTACAAATTTTGAAGGCAGAATCAAGTGTCATAAATCCTGTAACAGTCAATATTTTATTAATAATTAACTTTCATTGTAAGTAGGATCTTGGAATAAAAGAAAGAATGTGGGAATGCAAGAGGTAGTACTGGTCTCCGATCTTGGAAGGAATCAATGAACAACACTGAGAGACATCACAGATGAGTTCTTAATTCTGTTTCCTCTTGCAGCAACCTTCAAGAGGAAGAATGTAAAGTCTTAAGCACAAATTGTTACAAAACATACAGAAGAATAGACACTAAGGGAGAATAACAACTAAAACTATGGGCTTTATTAAAATAAGAGAAAGAAAAAGCTGGTATTGACAGACAGCTTTTGTTCAGCTGAGGAAGGACATGCTGAGAATTATACATTTATAGACTTAGGAAGTTTTCTTGTCTTACCTGTCTTTTGAAGACAGAATAAGAAATAAGCATCTTAAATTTTCTCAGAAGAAATACTTTTTGAAGGGACTTTCAGCCTGAGAGTACAGCTGAGCACTAACTGACAGAGGCTGTAAAATTCTCATCATTAAATAAACACAGATTAGACAGACACCTGACTAGGACAGCATAGATGTACTGTGTTCTGCCACAGGATGATAGAAGGGACCACAGGACTTCTGTAAGTCATTTTCTCAACCTGAGATTTACATGTTTCACACATCAGAAAAACAGTTTACTAACGATTTTTATTAACTCCCTCTGAATATTTGAAATGACTAGCTAAAGTGGGTCTTGTCTGCTTGTCCCATATCTATTTAGTTAGGAGAATACCACCTACAGTCTGTCAGAGTTTAACTCTATATTTTATGAATTATATTTAATTTAACTGTGTTGTTAAGATATTGCCATAACTCATCAATTTCAATGTCATTTATAAAAATGACTAAATTTTATTGTGGAGTTGAACCAGTTACTATTACTAGTGCTTGACTGGGTAAATACTGGTAGGGTTTCTTAGTATGAATAATAATTCTCTGAAACAAATTTACAACACCAATTTATTTTGGAGATTATTCAACCATTCAGCATACTGGCATTTGCTGGAATTTGTTTGTGTCCAGTTTTGGAAAGAACAAAAGCTGCTAGGCCATCTCATTTTACAGCTACATGCCATACCTGGGAATTAAATGAGTAATCAGACAAAATTAAATTGGATTCATTTAAAGATGAGACATGTAGTCATTTTACCTGATTATAACAGCCTGATTTATTAGCTGCAAACATGATCAAACTTCTTATACTTACCTAATTATGTGTCACAAAGATCTATTGTGCTTATTCCAAAATGGCAATCTATTTTTTTTTTTTAATATTGCATTGAAGATAGAAGTCTATTATCTAATATATATATTTATTTTGATCTAAGAGGAGTATCCGTAGGTACTTCTACTGACTATTTAACTTGTTATATAGATGTGAATTGGAGTGGAGACAGTGATTTTCACTTCCAAATCCATCACTGCGTTATCATTCAGATCTTTTCTGAAGATTTGTCTGTACTGTGATAGGTACAATTTGTTATATGTTATGCAATCAAATCAAAAACTAATAAAAACAACACTTTGCATTTTCCCTTGGTTTCTGTAATGTGTCTTGCTTTTCCTTCTCTTTCTGTCTGCTTTTCAGCTCTTCTAGGCACGAACTATCTTATACTTTAAATTTATAGAATGCATTACAGAAAGTAAGGCTATGATATACTATGTTCCAATAGTCCTGTGTCGTGTGCCGGTCATAGACCAGAGCGCGATTTTGCTTGTATTCTCGGGAACAGAATTAAGACTCAAAACGGAGTCAAGTGCCAAGTGACTTTATTTGCCCAACAAAAAGTTTGCAAAGTGAAGAAAGAGAGAGAAAGGAAATAAAGGGAGAAAGGGGTCAGTTGCTATAGCTGCCACCATGGATCTGCAGTGTCCCGTCAGTCCGATTTGTTTCCAGGTGTGGTGGGAGAATGTTCTGTCCAATATTGGTGGTTCCTATTCTTTCATCTGGACCATTCCGCTTAACCACACCCACCAGCTGGCAGTGGCACGCATGCCCAACACCGTCTCTGAGGGGTCTCAGGTGGTCTTCAGGGGTCTCTGGACCCCTCGGTCTTCCAGGCCCCGGGTCTTGGAGCATGCACGACCTGGGGGCGGGGGGGGTGGGGGTGGTTTGAATTTTTTGAACTTCTAGCTTATGGTCCAACCGTTGTCCAGTTTGTAGTTTGAAGTCTGTCCACATTGATATGGCACCATCTCTGACAAACCATTGTCCAGTTTGTGGTTTGGAGTCTGTCCCCACTGATACGGCAGTGTTGCTCTATCACCATCTCTGACAAATTGTTGTTCAGCTTGTAGTGTGAGGTCTGTCCCTGCTGATACAGCAATGTTGAGGCGTACACTACACCACCTCTGTCACCATCTCTGACATCCTGCTTCAGTAGGAGCAATCTATGAAGTGTATTTCATTGGGATTGCAACAATCTCTGAATAAGCACACTACTTGCAAATTAAAAAAAAACAACAAACACAACAAAAAACCAGAATCATAAGATCATGTAGTAGTTCAGACTGGAAGGGACTTCAGTAGGTCTTTACTCCAGCCTTCCTGGTTAAATCCATTGTGGATTGTACCTGTTTACCTTCTTCACCTTTATGTGTACAACAAGGGTTATGAAGACCAACTTCTTCATTTGCCTAGGGACCAAACTGGGGCTGAGCAACCCATAGCTTCACAGGTGTTACTTCCTGTCATTTCTGAAGTAATGGCTTTTCTCCAGCCACAAAAGTGGCCCATCAATGACATTAATCAAAGAAATTAGATGTCAACAGCTTTAAAGAGTGAGATTCAGCTCCAGATGAAGTCTCATGAATTTGGGTATAAACATAGGTAGCTATATATAAGCTAGATATTTAAACTCCTCTTCTAGAAGCACTTTAAATCTTACCTACTGGCAAGCAGCTGACTTGCTCTTTCGATGTCATTGACTGTTTTGACTGCTTCTTCACTTACTACAATCAAAATTTAAATATTTAGTTTGCAAGTAGAAACTTGCATGGAAAAATAAATCTTTAGGTGTCTTCATCACAAACAGCATTCTACTCTTTGTGTCAATGAAATGCAAGAAAGGGATTGAGTATCATAGTGAATCTTTCTTAGAGTAATTATAATAAAGAAATTTGTTTGACTAAAACAATTGTTTAAAAAATGATTGTTTAGTTATTGATTAGAAAATACCTATCTTAAATTGCTTTGCTTAAAAGCATGTCAGTTCTACTGGCAAGCTTGAAAAATTCCACTATCTCGACTCAAACACATAGTCCTTACATCTCAAATATTATTATTGAAGGTGTGTCATTCATTGGGTCAAGATAGATCTTTAGTAATTTTCCACTGCCTCCTGCTGCCTTGTGCAACAGTTTAGTATAGGGCTCTCCTCTCCTATCTACAAATCAGGAGCAGTTCATTACCATTTCCCACATGCAACATAATCTGTCTATGCAATACTAGTTCTACATGATTCTTTGTTATATCTTCTACTCTTGAAGTCATATTAAATTCTAAAAAAAATGTTTTATTGTATAGCTGGGAGAACTTCAGCACCTAGACCTCCATGTGCTTAGTGATATATAAACAGAATAGAAGCTGCTCTACCACTCTCTCAAAACTTATGATTTAAATCATTGAGAGGGATAAGGAATTGCAGCAACATAACATGTATAATCAAATATGTTTGCCAAGTACATAAAAATTAGTAATAAATCCATTTTTTCCAGGGATCTGGAGGTACACAAGGAAGAGTATAAATTAAAAAACTGAGCAAGTAATAAAAAGAACACTCGGGTAGGATAGGCAATAGAAAAATTACTTAGCTTTCATTAGGGTTCAGAGTTTACAAATAGAAGCTTACCAGGACTCTCATTTGAGTCTTCCTTTATAGGCATTGTGTTTCAACTTGAACTGGAAGCAGAATTTACCAGACAAAAAATTAACAATATCAAGCTGCTATTGATATACATTTGGGATTAAAAATAGATCTGTATTGATATTATGGGGCTGTGAGATAGCATAGACGCCAGTTTTACCAAAGATGTCCATGAGGAATCCTGAGAATGATGAATAATTCTTATATCTCTAGCTAACCTATTGATAAAAAAAAAAAAAAAAGTGTAAGAAAAGATAAGATTATCAGATAAATGTCAAAATCAAGGAAACAGTCTTCCTCTTCTTTGTAAAGGGATATTATACTTGACAAACTCATTAGTGCCTTTGTGAGAGCACACAGACATAAGAGACATAGTTTATGCATATTTCCAAAAGATGTTTGACAAGGTTCTTCACCAGGTGTTCCCGAAGAAAGTAAACTGCTGTCTGATAAAAGAAAAGGCCATTGAATGGAAACATGCCTCTTCAAAAGGAGAGAAACAAAAGTAGAAGGCAATGGTTTGTTTTCCCAGTGGAGATTGGTTAATAATGGAGAAAAGTCCTGAAGGGATCTGTTCTGGTGCCTGTGCTACTCATCCCAGGAAAAGAAGAGATAGTGAAGTGAGAAAGTCTATTAATACTGAATGTCTACACAGAACAATTAAATGCATATATATATAAAATAATGTGCCTAGGAAAAAAAATAATCCAAATTTTCCATACAAATTGATGACTCTAGGTGAACAGTTAGAACTCAGGAAAGAGATCTTGACTTATAATGTAACTGTGTGAAAAATGAGTTGCAAAGCAAAACCAAACACATTAGAAATAATTAGGAAAAGAACAGGTTTTTTAAAAAAGAAGACATCCTGTCCTACTGTGCAAATCCATCCACTCTCATCTTGAATAATACATAGATATCTGACTCCCTTATTAAGGAAAGGGTATAGTGATTTTAGAAGGAAAAGGCACAGAGAAAGGTGACAGGAATTATTTACTTCCAGACAGTAAGAAACTATTCCCCATGCAAGGAACTACTAAAGACATTCTTCAGTCTGCTAAATTGATGCAGGGAGGAAATGGACACGGACATGCAACAGAGATCTACAAAATCATAAATGACATAGAAAGTATGAATGGGGAATGATTTCTCACTGCCTCTTCAAATATAAACATTAGGGAGCATCAGATAAACTGACAGTGCACCTCTCCAGCACAAGTTACTTTGAATGTCAATAGGCACCAAAGGCTTCTGAAAGCAACTTTAAACTCACTGAGAAATGCACAGGAAAAGAATCCATTGAGGGATATTACACACAGACACACCAGCCTGTTCATGAAGTTCTGCAGATTTCTGGGACTATATTTGAGACCATGCCAGCAAAAACATTCCTATTTTCACTAGTCTTTTCCTCATACTTTCACCTATGCATCTACTATTGCCATCACCACAGACCAGAAAACAGATTTGACAAGCTTTTGATTTGTTGACTCTTCCAATATGTCTAACAGTTTGTGTATTTTCAACTGCTTGTGAAATAACAGATTCTTCCCTTTGTCTATCTATCTGTTCCTAAGCCTCTTCTGATTTTATTAACTCCCTAAAAGAAAATATGAAAACATTACTACTGAAATTTTTACGAGATACTACAGAATATTTTGATAAAAATATGAAGTTGTAATCTATACCTACCAACTTGGATAGATTCATAAGCAGGAAAAAAAAAAAAAAAAAGGAACTCCTAAATGATTAATAACTTTAATTTAGAGTAGGGTTTTAATAAATTGTCAAATTGTCATTACTAATCTTTTTGTAGTGTAAACAGGATTTATAAGATTGTTAAAACAGTACTTGGTGAGATATCTTGGTCTCTATATGCAGATGGTCAGACAAAATAGGCTTAAAATGCTTGGATCAATGAGTAATTAGCTCAATTCTACACCCTCTGACTTTGGGGTCATGTCTCTGAGACTCATCACAAAGTCTAGACACAAGCAGAGTCTACTGAATAATTCTAATCATTTTCTTGGGGTTTTATGTCATGCCAGTTGCAATGAGACTGAACACATAGATAATAAAACATACTCCTTCCTTCAGCCCAGGCACTTTATAAAGAATCTTTATATTTCAGATCCTCATTGATTCACAAGTCCTTTACTTTTTTATTTATCAGTTGGTTCATCAAAAATCCTCTTTGACTTAAAGATTTGTGAATCACATTGAATTTGGTGTTGCAGTATGTATCTCTAACTAAATAAATCTCAAAGTGCACTTCATCATACCTGTCTGTCAATCTCCAGACCTGAAGTAACATTATTCTCCTATGATTATGCTTCGGATTTTATTTTTTGGCTAGACTTACTGCTTTCTTTGTATCTGTTTTCTTAAGTGATGGATTCAGCTGTGCTCCTGATGTGCTTTTCTTCTTGAGTTTACTAAAAGAAAAAAAATGAGATGTCAGATAATTTCTGCTTCTACTTTGATATTTTAGCTGAATCCTTTATTAATAAATTTATTTGCAATAATTTATTGAACATTTGCATTAGAATGCTTTTATTGTTGTTTTGCATTGAAAACTCCTTTGATCTTTCCAGTGTGTTTATCATGCCATCTTTCTGTTTTCTCCCACGAAATACACCTGCTGTCTTTTGCACTCACCTAAAATCACAAAAGACTTTAAAAAAGGTCTAAGGACAGTTACTATGAAAATCAGCCTGTGCAAACAGAAGACACAGGAAGACCAAATTAATTTGTGTTATATCCTTGACATGAGACTAAACCTCTGTGAGATCGTATATAAGCTGGAGCTAGATTATTTGTTGTGACTACAAGGCACTGTGGCTACAAAGTTTAAAAAGGCCAAAAGATGTTAGTAGTCCAAATACTTTTGCTGCATAAATGTAGCTTATGATGAAGGTATAAATCAGTATAAAAGTAATTAATGTTTTGAAAGGAATAGTGCTGTGTGCTATTGATTTTTGTCAACCTTCAGTCTAGTAGTGTCTTCTAGTAAGTGGCTTCTACTTTTGGTCTCCATGCAAACTGCTTTTCAATTATATATATGTGTATAATAAGCTGAAAGTTGGAGTATTCTCTGCTGCTACACTCATCATACAAAAATTTAAAGTGCTATCAATCCTCATACATAAGAATAAAGTCACCAGCTAAGGCAAAAATGCAATTTTTGACCTTGGTATGATATTAGTACTATATACTCAAGAACACTACTGAATTATATCCTTTTTAGGAAACATTCATCTTTGAGCTTTGTTGGGTAGAAAAAAGCAGAGGACATTAAGTAAGACAGCTCTTATACTCACAATGTGTCTTTTGATCATCAAGTAGATATAGCTGCAGAAGTACTTTACTTTGAATTCAATTTAGATTCCTTTGTTCAGTGTAAAAATAAAAAATATAATAAATTGAGGCTTACTAAATGGAAAATTAACAGGCCAGAATTTTGTGGTTTGCTATTTCTGTTGAGTATAGAGGATATAAAGTGCTACTAATACCATTAGCTTTCCCTATGCAAACATGAAAATGGATACAAAAGGTGCAAGAAAGTGAAGGAGCATTGTTTTCAAGCAACACAGCATGTCGTCTTCTGGAAATTTTTCTGAAAACCATAATTCATGAATGACCCCTTGCTGTCTGATTTACAGAGCCACCATAACTCCTAGAAAAGTTCCTGCCATCTTTCTCAAGAAAGGAAAAAAAAAAAAAAAAAAAGGAGAGAGAGAAGAGAAATCTAAAATTAAAAGTTTTAAACCTGTACAATATTTTCCTTTTTTTTATTTCTAGGGGACAGGAAAAGTCAAAGAAACAGTGTTTCATCTGGAAAGGTCTTTTCAATTTGGCAACAGGTTTGTGTGATAAACACCTAGTTTATGTGCAAGAATTTTGGCTTGAATCAAATATAAAACAGTGTATAATTGTGACTCCACTTTTGCAGAAATGGCAAAACTGTACTACTGACAAACTGAAAGCACGTCAGAGTTTGTTGAGTGAAAATCTTTCTGTTGTCTTCAGGAAGCATTTGTATCAACTTTTATTGTATAGTGTGCCCTATAGAATTATAAACAATTTTCTTCATCCTCATATATGCATAGAAATACATCTATGTAACATACTTGGGTGTCATGGTTTAAGGTCAGGGCGGCCCCTTAGACCTATAACAGACACTCTCTGTTAACACCCCTCCCTCCCCAAAGGGAAAGAGGAAAGCAATAAGGGAGAGAGACTTAGCAA
>WTSP01028060.1:43284-56834 GCA_025331215.1 Actenoides lindsayi | reverse complement strand
CTGAAAATCTTTTCATCTTTTGAGACTCTGTAAGTTATGCTACACTGCCCTAAGCTGTTCAGTCTGATTGTCTTCCTTCGGTTTTCTGATATTTACAGCCAGAAATGTTCCCTCTGGATCCAGGCAATACTTAAAGCTGGCTTTCAGAAGTCAATTCAGAAATTAAACATTTGGTGCATCTGGTTAGTTCTGCTTTCCTGAATCCTGTTCCCCAAAGAAATTTAGTTTCAATAATGGCAAATAAGACTGCTCTGTGTAAACAGTGAAATCTGACAGATGTCCAGTTACAGGTTTCAGTGTGACAGAGTTTCATCATGTTTTCAGAGCCTGGACCAGATAGAAGCAGCAGCGCTGAGTCACCAACATCTCTCCATTCAGCCTCATAAATGCAGTTCCCAACATATCAATTACTTGCACTCAAGTATTTAGATTTTTTTTTTTTTGGATTGTGATTAATGCAGTGTTTTATTCCTTTCGGGAAATTGAAAATTATATACACACTTTACCTGTCACTAACCTTTCACAATTGATTTTTTTCCCGCTCTTGAAATGTTTCACAGGTAGAGGTTGTATTAAATTAGAGCGAGATCGTTGTAGCCTGTTCACAAATACAATTTTAGAGCTTTATAGGTTAGTCCCTGAAAGGCAAGCACCAAAACTAAATTGTGTTACTGCTCTTTGGAACAAACTGCTCTACCCAATTAGAAACAATACAAAACAGGACAGAAATTGAAGTTGTCCCTTCTGAAACCCAGCCAATGAATTTTGACAAACTTTCCACATGGGAGTAAGGAGAGCATCTCTCAGTTCATTTATGTCTCACTCTCAATCAAGGCTGCTGAGCTTCCTTCTGCACCTCCTTAAGTTTCAGACCAGGCGAGACATAAAGCTCTACAGCATCCTGCCCAAGCAGAGATCAGAGAAAGCACTTTGGGCTGCACAGTTACAGCTGCAATTCACAATAAGCAGCTCGTGATAAACCAGTCACCACTCCTCACCTGCTTTTTCTTCCCCTTCTTTTCTCTTCCAGGCAATTTCACTTTCCTGGTGAAAGCACATTTCATTATTATTCCCTTCAGGGCTGATGTTTCATCCTTCCATTGTCTCTGTTACCCAGCAGTGCTGACTAACTGGTGGTCTTTCAAGAAAGCTTGGGATTGCAATGAGTTACAGGTATGGCACTATACATTAAACGAGACAGCTCTAACTCAGGACAAAGTGCAACTTCAGTCTGGATTTTGCTCAGAAACAGAAACAGCAGCAGAAATGATGGACATACAGGATACTCTGGGGTACATCTACCCTACACGTTCCCATCCTCACGTGGAACTGGAAGGAAAAGGTGATGCCATCCTGCAACTGAAGCCACAAAAGTCTCCAGAAACTGCCTTCCACTTACATCACAGACTTTTAAAACCACAGATCATTTAATCCACCACTGAGGACTATGTTATTTTAACAATGAAGAAACCCCATTCAGGCAGTCAACGGGCAATAGGATTCAAAATCAGCAGAGAGTTGTGAGAATTTAACACAAGGGAATTTAGAAGGAACGGTTTGGAACACTTCCTTAATGAAAAGACTACAAGAAAAGCTCTCCCATATGTCGTAATTAGGATGTGCTTTCTTGATATTAAAAATATACAAAATGTTACCGGTTTAATAAACCTAAGTTTCCAGACAAAAATCATATCAACGATTCAGCCAACGGCTGCAATATCAAGAGGCGATTACCCACCAGCAAGGCAATCTCTAAACCATTTCATCCTAACCACAACCTTTGGAGACAGGCACCTCTTCAACTGGATAAGAAAATCTAAGGGTTCTTACTGGGGGGCGGCCAAATGGCAACGTAGTTCAACTTCCACGTATTTCTATTGTACCCTCTCAAAAGAAAAGCTCTCCTTGACAAAACGAAGAGGCAAAGGCTTTTTGAAGTCTAAAGCCGCTTTGAAGTTTGTCACAGTGTACCATCAGGTATGCAGTAGTCATCCACCAGGATATTTAGAAAGTTAAATTTAGGTTGTTAAGAGCAAAGCCCCTGCTCTCATCTATGCCTGTCCATGCCCATGCAGCACACAGCACCAGGAGGTTCCATCCCTGCTAAAGAGCGACACAAAATCACACAGCGTGCTCTGCACACTCAAAAAACCCCAAAAACCAACCCAAACCCATCAAATCCTAAATCGATATGGATTAGCTGTTCTCGTACACGAGCAGCATGTAGATTTTAAAACTCTTCAGTGGTGCAGATGGAGTTCGGTTTGGAAAAGCAAGAAGCAATCTGTGTTCTGAATTTCTTTTCCATAGGTGTGGGGGGAAAAAAATGTACTGATCAAACACTATCAGTTTGGTACAGCAATTTCAGAGAGCTTGTAGCTGAAGGTATGTTTGTTTATTCAATAAAGACAATAACTCCTATAGATCTCAGTTGCCTTTGGAAAGATGTCCTTTTGTAACGCCTCAGCAAAACGCGATAGTTTGGCAAGCACTGCTCTGAGCTCAAATCACAGCGTGGACTTCAGGTATTTTCCATTAGAGAAGACATTAAGGCTTCACAAAATCACACACTGCTAGGGGTTGGAAGGGACCTCTGAAGATCATCTAGTCCAACTCCCCTGTCTGAGCAGACTTCAACAAATACAACAAAGCGTGTTGGGTTCTTTTTCTCTGAACCAGCTGGAAACCTCTCTGCAGTTACAGTAGCTACATAATCTAAAATAGAAATGCTGAATAATCATGAATTCTGTGTTTTACTCTCCAAAATCAAAAGGCAAAGTATCAGTCTTTTATACCATCACATTTTGTAGCTGCATGGATTACAGTTGCCTTTTGACTTTGAGGCTACACCACCATCAAATGAAACCAGCGGAAGCTTCTTAGTTCACCTCAGTATAAAATAAAACCAAATGCTTGATGAAGATACTATTAATAGTACTAATTCACTCTCTTTTTTCTAACAGCACTCCTGAATATATATCATATGGATGCCACGAAACACGACCCCAGGAAGATCCATATGTTTACATTATGGAGAGACACATTTACATTCACACTCCAAAACTTCACTCAGAAGTAATCGGTTTTGAGGCTGAGATGCAATGCATCCAATTACAAACATGTCAGAAGCAAATTACTGCTCTGAGAAGTCTATATAGACGTGTAATATTTTGTGCATATAACAGAATAATCATGGTTTGTTGAAAATACATCAGAACTGAAAGGTTTTACATGATAAAACAAAATTACTTTTAGCAATTTGAAGCTTCCTTTCAGGCAGAACATTTTCAAGTTTCAGTAAAACTCACTGAAATAAGATGAATAAGATAGAATAAAGAAATGCAGTAGAATTTAAATATATTTTTCTCCTTTAAATAATAGTCAGTAAAGATTTATTTTAATATAATTTAAAATAATCCACATTCTCTACCAGGACAATAAAATGCTGACAATTTTCCTTAATTACTCCATTGTAATGCTATGAAGGAATATAAGTAAAAAAAATCATACTCAGCGTTTTCATACACCCTTCCTTCCTGGAGAGAAGATAACTCTTAACAGTTTTAATTCTATAATGTAATACAAGCTTAATATTACGCATTTTGAAAGGAACTAACTTTGTATATTAATATCTGATGTCCAGTAGATGGCAAAATACCAGCAACCATCACCTTTAATCTTCTTGAAACTTGCTTAAATTAAGTCCCAAAGTATATATATATATATATATATATCTTTTTCTTTCTAGTCTCCACTTTCTATTTTATTGGATAGCAGGCTTAGCTTTACCTTTCGGAAGTTTTCTGAATGTTATCTGCTTGAAAGACAATTTCATCTTCATCAGTTCTTGATACAACAAAGCACAATAATGTTACTATCCTTTAAATAGTCCTTTGAAGACAGTTTCTTCCCCACTGAAATTTTTTTCTCCCAAAGCATGCTGCTGCTACTGTTCCCAAATTTGCCAGCACATGTTAGCATACTGTGTACAAAAATCTCTTAGCAACAATATCTCAGTGTCTAACATTTCCCTTCTTCCAGCTATGATTCACGGAGCCATCTGTAGTCAGATATTGACATGCCGTGTCTTAAAATAGCCACCTTACATTTGCTCAACAACTAGTTTTAGCATCTGAAAATATAAATTATGGGAAAGGGCCAATATTTCCTTCAGGCTCTTCATCATCCCCCTTGATCATTTTAGCACCACTTAAACAAAGCCTCGCCACGATGACTTCGCCTTAGTATTAAGGTCACGGCAGCCACGCTTGCCGGAGCGCAGCGGTAGGCAGCTCCGCCGAGCTGGGTGCAGTCCCTTACGTAAGCCCTCCAAGCAATCTCAATGGCTTCCCTGGTGAGGACCACCTCACGCTGGTACCCGGGCTATTTTTAAATAGTAACTGAAGGCTAGGCTTTAAAACTTCCAAGTTCTGCTACGCACAGCGCTGGGATCGAAGCATTTTTCACGCCCTTGGAGGCTAAGCCTCGCGGAAAGCACCCTACAAGGGGTGGGAGGAGGTCAAGGTCTCAGCTGGGCAACGACAAAGAGACTTCTACAGCAGCAGCCACTGTGGGGAATGCAACGATGTCCCACACTCTGTTCAGGGAATGGGAAAAACCATCCCAACCATAGCCTCCCAAGAACTGGTTTTGCCTCCCAAAACTCTTTACTCAGAGGAGGAAGCACCTTGTCTTCAGCTAGGGCAAATTATCTCTCTTACAAGTTAAAAACGTCAGTTATTTGCTGCAGTGTAGTTCTGTATAGCTTAAAAGAATAGCACAGTGCTAACACCAGGAAGTGTTAATTAAAAATAATCATATTCAGTAGAATACATTATATAGAAGGATTCAGTGGCATAGCTTTGAAAGAATCTTAAGTGTGAGGAACACACTTCCACCCCAGTGAAATCAAACAGAATTCTATCCAAGGATTTTACCCTAAATATTTTTGAGCAATTAATATTTACCAAATAGGCAAACATACAACAACGCGCATCCAAACACACAATATGTATTTAGCTGAGCATCACCAAAAAAAAAAATACACTGTGAGCATGACAGAGCTGGCACGTTTTCATTGCAGAGGAAAGGCTGGGTTTGCTCGCAAGAGATTGTACAGCCCCTCTGGGTCTCCTGAAATACACTCAGTAGCCATGAAGCAGTGCCAGAGCTGGCTAGCTTAGTGAATTCAAGTCGAGCTCAAGTCAAACTGAAGAGAAGGCTGTCACACTGGATGACCTCCTCATAGTCTCTTCAGCTCCTGCAGCGTGGTCTTAGCAGGACTCTATCCTGGACCGACACTCCAAATGCCTCTAGGCAGAATTGGTTGGCTCCTAGTAAACTTATTAGGATTTAAAAAGTAGAACCTGCATCTTATTTTAGGCACTTCATGCACATACACAACCGTGTTCTTAAAACTTAGCTGCTCTTACACCTGAACAAGCCACGACCGAATACCTGCCGATTAACATAAGCCTGCATGGACACCAAGCTAATAAAATGTAAGCCCTTTCCTCACAAAGTGCAAGCAAATCGCTTCTAAACCATCTCACTCTCTTGGCTTTGAAATGCAAACTTAACTCCTATGACAAAAGGATCCCTTGTTATGCAAGAACCAGCTTGTCAGAAAGTGATGGACTGAATACGATGAAAGTCACCACGGAACACATCAGAAAACCAAAAAGGACCATACAGGGAAACTCATCCCAGACACAACTTTGCTGCTTTGCAACATTCTTTTATTTCCTTCCGTTTCTTTAGATGAGAAATAAATAAGAGGTTTAGGTTCCCCTACTTAGTACAGATTGTATTAAGCTTTCTCCACTGTCACTGCACGTATCGGGAAATTTGATGTTTGGATCTATTTTAAAAGTAGAGAAAAAAACCCAAACCAACCAACCAACTTGGATCTTCTTTCTGCTTCTCTGCTAAAATGCCACCTACCAAGTCATTCTCAAGTACGATGCGGTTTTCTACACTGGTGTTTTAATAATTAATATGGAAAAGAAAAAGCAAACAGCGTGATACGTACACATTTACAATTACAGGCTCATTCCATGGGAAAATCTAGCTCAAGCTGGAAAGAGCCATCAAAAGCCAGTTATTACATAATCCTTATTACTGCTACATGGGCGAGCAGCAGTTTCAAAGGAGTATTTACTAAAAGCAGATACAGCCAGGTTGCAGCATCAGATGAAGCAGATAAGACACGGCCAGTAATAAAATTGACTTCATTTCCTTCCTTCCCTCCCAATAATATGGTAAATCAAGAAGCCATGAAATGCAATCTTCTTTAAGGGAACCCTTTTAGGAAAACACAAAGTGTCCTATTTGCTAGATATGAAATGACACTAAATGTTGGCTCATACAGAAAACTCAGCTCAAGTGCGTCTAGCTCTGTGCTGCTGCAGGGTAAAAACTTTCACCTCTGAAGGCAGTCAGCGTGGAAGAGCCAAATTGTGCTCTATTAGCAGGTTCCTCCTCACAGCATTTTCAGGAAAATGTCTTCCTACTCACTGCAGGCAGCAGCTACTGCCCACTATTCACAGTGAAAATTGTCTGTGGGCTTCAGTTCTGCAAACACTTAATAGAGCGTTGCTTAAACCGCTACCTCGACTGCTTTTTGAAAGCCCTGAGGATGAAATAATAACAATACTAGGATTACTTTACCTAATACTGGATTCATTCCAAAGGCTGGGGGTTAACTACAACAAAACCTTTGGCAACAGCAGCCTATGCCAGGAAGATGCTGTGATGAAGAGGGACACGGGACGGCAGCGTATGCCAACTGCTTGTCACGAATATTCTCTCCCAACGGCAACGCAAGGAGATGCTAAGTTTGTCCTAGAGGCACAGATCCTCCATCTTGATAAGTAATAAGGACTTCTTTCAATATATAGTCAGAAATTAACACTTAATAGATTGTAAAGTCCTGCAAAAGCAAGAAATCATTCTGCCACATCACCTGACCATCCTAACTCTCAGCATTACACCGTACTTGCAGGACTGAAGTGCCCGAGAGTCTCACTCCAAGGTTGTGCTCAGCACTCTGTGGACACACAATAAAAATACCACTGTCGCCCAGAAGTGCCAGTGTAAATTCAAAGAATGATTTAGGTTGGAAAGGGACTTTTAGAGGTCATCTGGTCCAACCCCCCTGCAGGGAGCAGGGTGCTCAGAGCCCCGGCCAACCTCCCCTGGGATGGTGCCAGGGATGGGGCAGCCACCACCTCTCTGGGCAGCCTGGCACAGGCTCTCACCACCCTCAGCATCCAAAAGTTCTTCCTTAGATCTAGTCTGAAGTTGTGACAATCCTTTTGGATACAAGCAGACAGAGGAACACGGGATATCAGGAGGACACTGTTGGGCATCCTGGTGATCACGGCAGAAGCAGCACAAAAGGTGGGTTTCATTTTCCCTGATATTTCTGGTCCATTAACATTGACTAATTCAACCAGTGTCACTAAAGCGATTACATAGACATAGTAATGGCACACAAAATGTAATAAGTTATTGCATTTTATGGAGAAACTGAATGGTGGTACTATCTCAAAATAACATGGTGTAACAAAAAGTAACATGTAAATGGAGCTGATTACTGCAAGCACGCTTATCTATGGCTCGTGGAGCAAACTTCCCATAAGGTTTAATCTCCTTATATCACACAAACAGGTACAGCAATCAAGAATTCATAAAAAGAACAACATCTCTCAGCTCTCCCGTGGTTAAATCTGGGCCAGAGTGTGACAAAAAAAAACCATACTGGCTATCTGTCACTCTCTGGATGTTGCTACGTTTCCATTTCAACACCTGTAAAGCCCAGGGAACAAAGCAATAAACAGACGTTTTCCATTAATGTTGTCCACATACCTCCCTTCTGAGGACTAATGAGGTTTTTTGATGTCTCAGAGATGCAACATTTGTATAAACAATTTGCCCTAAACCAAGAAAAATACAAACACTGCTTCTGGTAGACACAACAACGAAATAAAAGCGTTTCCAATGACAACGTTTACTGTGCTTTTTATAGAGAGAGAAGGGGGGGGGGGATGACAACAAAACATTAAAAAATACACCCAGTTGTCAGAGCTGACCTTTTCCACAAGGAAAAGACACTCTATATGCGACTGCTCAGATATGATCAGGCTCCTGGAGAACTTACCCTGGCTGCCTCCGCTGCTAGGATAGCGTCTAAATAAAAACCACGGGAGCAACAGCCAACCTTGCTATCGAAACCCTGTAATTAAGTGATGATTATACCAATCTCCATCGCCTCCTGCATTCACCCGTGACAACCGGTCGCGGCTGAATCCCGCGCACGAGCCTTTCTTACTTCGAGGCAAGAACTGGTAGTGACCCTTACAATTTAGTTGGCTTAGTGTTGTTTGCTTTTATAACCTCGTTTCGGTTGCTTTGGGAAAGTTGCTGCTTTTTGGGTTTGGTTTTGGGTTGTTTTTTTTTTTCCCCAGTTGCTTTTTCTGAGCTTTTGGAAGTCTAGCTACCCATTTGGTGGAAAAGCAAACAGATTGGCTCCCAGGTCCCTCGGAGACACTCTGCTCCTCCCAGGGAGATCCTGCTACATGTGAGAACACCTGAGGCACCTCGGCTGGACATCCCTGTCGGAGCAAGAGGAGAAAGCAAAAAGGAGAAGAAAAAAGGCTCTCGGATCATCTACGTGGAGAACAATACACAAGGTGGTCTCACAGCCACTCGTCCATAAGTTTACGGTCACGTAACGTGTGTGCAGCAGCAAAAACAGGTTTGGTTTTTTAGAAAACCCCATATTCTGCAGTATTTTTTAGCATTTTTCAGTGTGGCAGTATTTTGCCTTTCTCAGTATAAGATAATCAGATCATTTAATTTCTTTGGTTTACTGTATGACTTCCATTTGTCTCCTCTTCTGACAAACGACCAGGTATTAAAATAAAGGTCAGGAGTAATCTGTCAGCACTATGCAAAGCATCACTGGGTCAAGGTAAATGGATTCTAACCCCATTTTGTATTCATATCTACCTCTTACTGTAACCAGCCTTTACCAAGCCAAGCGAGAGTATTAGTGACAGCCAAAGCCTCTTAAGGGGACATCTGACTTTTCAAAAGTAGCTGCAATCAAAGCAGTTCAGGCAGAAGCATCTTTGCTGTCTCATTTTCAGCAAGAGTATTATGTGCTGGGGGAGGTCAGTCTGTTCTCCCAGGTAACAAGCAACGGGACAAGAGGAAATGTCCTCAAGTTGCACCAGGGGAAGTTTAGATTAGATATTAGGAAAAATTTCCTTACAGAAAGGGTTGTCCAGGGCTGTGCCAGGCTGCCCAGGGCAGGGCTGGAGTCCCCGTGATCCCTGGAGGGGTTTCCAAGCCGTGGAGCTGTGGTGCTGAGGGACAGGGGGTAGTGGTGCCCTGGCAGTGATGGGGGAACGGGTGGACTCAATGATCTGAAAGGTCTCTTCCAACCAAAACAATTCTATGATTCCATGATTCTCTAAATCCTGCAGCCTCGTGGCCTGGGATACCTTAGATCCCATTGCCACTTACCTCTCCTTTCTATAAATGAGAATAAGCCCCAAAACCGATGGCTCAAAATCAGGCCCCTCCAGCTATCCCCTTCCCAAGAGAGCATCAGGCTAGCAGCTGCTTGAACATGTGTTGTTATGTAAGGAAGCTTTTATTTCCTATAGGTTCCCAAATGCTATTTTGCCCTGCATTTATTTACCTTGAGTGGCAGTGTATTAGTGCAGCTGCATTCACCGGGGAAAGGTATCCAAATGGGGAGGGTGTCACCAGCTCACATTAAGTGACAGGTAGCAAGAAAAGGAGGCAAAGTTAACAGAAGCAAAACACGAGGGCTTGCTGATCAGTCAGTGCTAGATGCACAAAGTCCAAACTTTGGACTTGCCAACATTTGCACTCGCACCTTATATAAAGTTTCCTGGTAAGCGTGTTTTTTCTCGAGAGTCTCTACTTTTTCAGCTGCCTTCCCTTTTTCAAGAGACATGCTGTTCTTACACCCGTCACTGAACCAGCCAGACTGACTCTCTACTCTCCATTTGCCCCTCTTCACACCAAGTCTGAGCACCGAAGCCTCGAGCCGTGCAGCACAAGACACTCACGTTCCTTTGCAGGATCCCAAGAGTAGCTTCTCGTTTATGTAGAGGACTAAAGGAGGGGAAGCGTGTGCCAGGCAATTAAGAAAGGGAGAAGAAGAGACATCAGTAATCATATGTGGCACGGTGATTGCTGCTCTGTCTCTATAAAGTACTAGCAGATGGTAATTGGGTTAAAACAGGTTCAAGTGGTAGAAAATTACAAAGAGATGACCTTTTACATTAACTTCTATTACTGGAAGCTAGAAGGGGAATATTTCAGGGTTCCACAGTAATTATTAAGATTTTGCACTGGATTTTCTTCTTAATCTATGGAGTTAGATCATCATTTTAGAAGTTGCCCTACCTGTAAGACAGGCACCACGCTGCTCTGCGGGTCTGTGCTGATGGAAGCGCCCGCTCACGTGCTGCTTATAAAGGGCCTTGTCAACTCTCTCTTTGCTATTGAATTCTCTCCTCATTGTATCAGTGCTGGGACATCCAAGATTTTAATATCAGATATTCAGAGATTTTATTTTTTTTTTTCATTTTCCAAGGACACGACTGCTGAGTAAGATGAAAAAGGCGTGAGGATGACTGAAGCTGTTAGAAAGTCACAGCGGCTCAGTCCTTCTTCTCCCAGATCATTCCTAATATGAAAATACCTTTCCAAAACATCCCCTGTGCCATGCTGTCCCATTACTGAAGTTAAATGACAGGCTGCCTGATTATGTTGTGTTTTGGGCTTTTTTAAAGTATTTCTTTATCACTTTCAGCTCACTAAGGACTCTTGGCCACTACGTGGTAAAAAGTCCCTAGGAAAGTACAGTCCTCACACATCAGGTCTATAGGAAAAATACTCACCACAAGTTTACTATCACAAATTTACTATCAGAAAAGAACATACTTAAGCTGCAAATATGTAGGAATTCTTTCCTTAGGCATCAGCAAACGTCTGTGTTTTGTGGCATTGTGCTCTCTGCAAACCCACAGGCAAAACTGAAGCTGATGAGGAATAGTTTTCTATTTTAGTTTAAAATGGTTTACCTTACTCTCTCTAAATACTTATCAGAGCCTAATCTTTTTGGCAAAGCAAATCAGTTTGGGCATCAACTATTCCATACATCTCAGCATAGTTGGCTATGACTTATGTTATCCATCAGCAACGCTGTCCAAGCAGCGTATTTCAGATGATGTGGTTTCTTCCTATGTAGGTCACTATTTTTCTGTTCCTTATATTAATGAAAATGCTAACGTTTTAATGAGAATACTGACATTTTTTTCCTACTTTTTTTCCAGAATTCTCTCTTCTTCTTACCATTCAAGTTACTATACTGTCTACGTACAAATTCAGCCAGCACAGGGCAAATAATCTGTGCATACATTAAATTAAATGTCCAGGAACTGCACCTATCAATTACATTCACTTCACTCCCCATGATTCTCCATTACAAAGGAGAAACAATGGCCACTGGGTTTTCACGACGTACCCAGTTAGTCCACTAAACTGGCAGCTCAAAGCAGTCAAGAGGAAAAGCTGTTGTAGAAAAAGGTGCTACAGCTTCAGTCACACCTCCAAACACACGATCCTCACCAGAAACGTGTCCAGAAGAGACAGAACTCTGAATCTGCTTTTTTGGAGTGAGGCTTTGATCTTTTTTGGCACTCTGATGCGGGGATATATGTTGTACATTAGCGTGCCGTGATATTTCTGCTGAGTTTGGTGCCATAAACTACAGAAATCTCCTCAACACGTTGAGCGCGGGTGCCAGGACTGACTGGAGTTGATCTATTCCACTTACAGTTCATTGCTAAGTCACAAGTGAGGTGTTTTGTTCCTTCAAGTTGGTTTTTTTGTGTGTGTGTGTTTTATCCTATCACTTGAGTCTCACGGGGCTCTATTTCTGGCCTGTTGTTCTTTGTATCCATAACAACTTCTTTTTGCTTCAATTATTTGTCAGTATGACCCAGTTATTCATTTTTGAGACAACACTGAAGTGTTTCTATCTGCCTGGTTATTATATATCCAAGAATATCACAACTGCTGCTTCTCATATTAACTACAAATCAGAGATGCTGGAGGATGTGAAATTAATGTTCTCTTTGTATAATACAGGCCTTGTTCAACTCTACGGAATAATTCAAGATAAATGTAAAGATGAAGAAGGCAGCAAAATAACCCCAAAGGAAAAGGCATTGAGGACTCTGGCCACCTAAACTGCCAGTTCACCCACAAGGCTGCTGAGCGGGTCAAACACATGGAGATGTGTGTGTCGGGAAGCCAGGGGAATATTTGTCACAACTGTTAACTGTTCAGCTCACTGAATCCTCATCAGAATATAACCAAAGAAGTTACGGCCCAGTGTAGAGCCTGATTTACCCTGTACCCAATTTGGGTCCATACATCACCTCATCACCCAACGCATCTCTTGCTCCAGGCTTATGTTACCCATGCCAAAGGCGTTATTTATTACGAGATGGAGCTCTTAGGCTGATGTGTGAACTGGGAAATAGTCACTCAAGCAACAAGAACAATGAAATGGATACTACTTAAGCTGCGGTCCTTAAATTAGGAGAACACATCTGCATGGAAGTTAAGACCTGGGGGAGATGGCATTCAGATGGCAGAGTGGGAGTCTGAAAAGTTTCTTTTCAAGCTCCACAAATTAAAACGGACACAAAGCTCTTGCCATTTAGAGAGGAAGAAGTAAGAAGATTGGTGCTGGAAGTGGAAAATGGATTTGTAGGGATGTTGTTTTAATGGAGGAGCTGGGTGAAAAGGAGGGACAGGCACAGGCACCACTTAGGCCTGTGTGTGATGTCAAGTGGAAAGCTCAGGAGAGGGATGCTGGATGCTGGAGTAAGATTGATTGAACAATAGATGCAATTTAAGTGAAAAGGCCGAGGTGCCTGCAATGGGGGGTGGGGAGAGCATACATTGGAAAGCAGATTTAATTTAAACAGAAAGGCCAAAGAGATGGAAGGTGGGGACTAAAACAAAATCAATATTAAATTAGCTAAGTAGGAGCTTGAATCAAGCCAGCTAGTTAAGAAAAGGACACGCTCAGTATTTGGGAGTAGGAGAGCAATGGATGGACCTAAGAAAGGAACTCTCAATAAACAACATATCCCCTCTAATCAGGATAATAACTCCATTTTAATAAGATTATTGTTTATTACAGTAAGAAACAAAAAAAAAATCTTAAAGGAAGGTGTGATCCCCAGTTTAAGGAAAATTATATGATTATAGTTACTTGAACTATGTAAAAGTTATAACTATTTAAAGTTAATTTTCTTTGATATATATGTGTGTGTATATATATAGGATATGGAATAAAATATTCCCAAAATCCCAGACTGGTTTGGGTGGGAAGGGACCTTTCAAGCTCCTCCAGTCCAACCTCCCTGCAGGGAGCAGGGCCATCTGCAACCAGAGCAGGGTGCTCAGAGCCCCGGCCAACCTCCCCTGCA
>WTSP01028060.1:33052-43184 GCA_025331215.1 Actenoides lindsayi | reverse complement strand
GGAGGGGTTTCCAAGCCGTGGAGCTGTGGTGCTGAGGGACAGGGGGTAGTGGTGCCCTGGCAGTGCTGGGGGAATGGTTGGACTCAATGATCTTGAAGGTCTCTTCCAACCCAAATGATCCTATGATTCTGCTCTCTTATCTTCTTGTCCCCAGTGGAATAATGAACCAAATATTGACCTTTGATAACTGTACTTCATATGGCAGTAAGGAGAAGTATCTGCCTAACTGTTTGTCAGTGCTTCAAAATTGACAGTAGCAAGAAATCTGCTGACACTTGAGGTCCCCTCCAACTTGCCATCGAGTGCTTTCCTGTTGGAAGTGTTACTTGGAACAGTATCTTGCATCCCTGCTATTCTCAGGGATGTTTTCATTTGTCAGCATTTCCTCCGACACCCTACCAGACACCGTATCAGCACCACAAAGGCAGAAATATGCCCAAGGCGATGTGCAGAATTCCCAAAAAAAGCTTTTTTTTTTTCTCAAATGAGAACATGTGTTCCTCTGTATAAATAGCACTTCAAGGTAAGTGATGAGAAAACACATCGTGACTGATCGTCGTTCGCATCTGGATCTAGCACCGTCAGGCCCCCTCCTTTTTATTACTAGTTTTTATCTATTTTAATTATGTCTTTTCAAGAAATTGTGTTGAGTTTGCCTGCGTATATACATCCCGACACACTTTCATATTTTTTCAAGGAAAAATCCATAGCTTGTTCATCTTGAGATGCTAAATGCAGTTCTTACTAAGACCTCTGTTTCTGTAAAAAAAAAAAAAAAAAGCCATTCGGCAGAATTTTTTATTCTATTTATTCCAGCACTTTTGGGGGTTTTTGCATGATTAAAACCTTCAATCTTTTCCTATCAGTCTCCAAAACAAATAATGACTAAGTGCGCATTAGACTGTACACTCTTCCACGACAGATTGTCCTTTATTTAGTATTTCTGCACTGCAAAACACAATGTAAGTGATCGGCACAAGCAGTGACCTAACTTTACAATTAAAATGACCAAGGCAGGTATGAATAAATGCCATTATTTAACTCTGGAAGAAAGCTGGAAGTCTGACTAAAGGTAGAATGCACCCTAAGAAAAGAGCTGGATTTTTTGTCAATATTCAAAGATGCATTCTTCATACCAGTGCTTCAGGAAACGAATTAGGATGAAAAGAAATACTTGGCAAAAACAAAGACCTCGTGTAATTCATACGCTCTGTTAACACAACAGTTACATATTTTAACATCGAGAGAGAAAATATTACTTTATCCTTGTAAAGATGCCTTCCTGAGGCACCAAACGGAGATTTTGGGGTTTTTTCTGAGTTTCACCCTTTCAAAAACACTTCAGTGAGCAAAAATGCTTATGAATAATTTCTTGTCCTTTGCCTGTAAAAGATGGAAAACCAAACCTATAATAACCTACACCAAAATTGGGTCTTGGGAAGCCGTTCTAGTGATATGCTGGATAATAAACAAGATTGATTTTTCAGAGATGACTAGCAGGGCTGGGAATACCTCGTGACAGCCCCGTCGTCCCTGGCCTCCCAGCTCAGTCCCCTCCAGTCCGAGGCTTCCTCCCCAGCATCACCACCCAAGCAAGACTCCCTTTTTATACAGTCAGTCCCAATTTCCCCTCTAATCTGATTTGCTTTCTCTTCTGCCCTTGATGATTTAAAGATCTCCCCAAGACCCTTATCAGCCTTGGTCTTGCTCCATTCACCCTACTCTTTTGGGCTTGGGTTCCCAGCCCAAATCTCAGGTGGTCTTGTACCTTCTCACCCATGTCCAAGCTCAAAGATTACTTACCCCTGCCCAGTTCTGCCTGGCTATATTCCCCCCAGCCAGCTTAGCTTCCAAATATGCAGTCTGGTTTTGGAGCCCCTGTATTTGAGTCAGACTGCAAACCAGTTTACACTGCCACGCTATTAACACGGAGATCACCGACAGCATGCAAGGCAATTAAAGAACACAAAACCAAACCAAACCAAACAACACAACAGGGGAGATGGGACGAGGAGAGGTGGGTCAACAGGGTTTTTCAGTCTGAGCAAAACAACACATGTTTTACCTCACCCACCCCCCGAAATAGCTGAATCATTTTGTTTTTTCCGAACAATGCCGCCTGAGATACCGGGCATGGAAATTTCATTTCAAATAATTCAGATCTGGCAAAAAACATGAGCAATTAAAAATAGAGGGGCAGCCAACACACTGAAAGGAACAATTCTACCTGCAGCGGATGCGGAAGGTTGCTGCTCCTCCTGCCATCTGTGTAACACAAGCCTATCAATAACCCATGCTGGTCCATCAATAAAAAGGCACATCTGAGAGAGAAATCGTTCTCAGGTACAACTCTGCCATTAAAAGGTGTCACTAAATGCCACCTCAGAATAGTTCTTCCATATACTTGAATACATATGCTTTAAAAACACTGACTAATTAATGGTGCTATTGGCTCTGAGCTTGAAAAGTGCTTTAGAGTCCATATGAAAACATTAATTATTCATACAGAGATTCTGCTCGCTAAAAGAAAAAGGGAAAACGTGATAAATAAGGTGCTTGTTCAATTTAACTTACACAACAGATTTCAACAGCTTGTAAACATTGCAAAACTCTGAGATTTCTGAGTTACTGGACTAGTATTTGCCAGAAAGAAATTGTTTTACGTTCATCTAGAACCACAGTAAACGTATGGAAAGCTAAGTAGTTATGGACACGAAGAGGATATCATGGCTGTTCTGAAAGGGTATTTTGGTAGAGTTTACTAATGAAATAGAAACTGTAATGGAGAAAAAAAACCCCAAATCAACCAAAAAACCCAAACAAACAAACCTAAAACGACTGGAAACTTTTAAAGCCAAGCTGTAGCAGGAGCAGAAGTTACAGTTCAGCATTTCATGAGCCAGTAAAAAAAATCGATGTACTGTATGTTGGTGGCAAACATCACAGAAGCATAGAATTGTTTAGGTTGGAAGAGACCTTTAAGATCATCAAGTCTAGCTGTCAACCCAGCACTGCCAGGTCGCCACTAAACCACATCCCTCAGCACCATACCATGTTTTATCACAAGGTCTGAGCGGTTGTGGAGGCCTCAGCAGTACTTACAGCAGGTATGGTGGAGGGCACATCCAAGTTCGGTGCTATGAATGAAAGCACAGACCTGCTGTGATTTGTTACCTCAAAAGAAAAACGGCCACGCACAATTTCTGTATTAGATATGTATTAGATGTGTATTATTAGCTGGCACTTCCAGCTCTGCAATGCTGATGGGATTTTTCCATCTGTTAGCACAGAATGATTAGTTTATAAGGTACTTAGACTGCCCGGCCAAGATGGGATGGATCAGTGATTAATAAACAGAATTGGTGAATATAGTATAGTGATGTGGCACAGATTTTACCTTCCCTCTAACTGCTGATCAGCCTTTAACTGAAATGCATAGTACACAAAAAATTGTCACACTTTGAGGACAGTGGTGCAGGAATTGCCCTAACCTACTTGGAACATACCCAGGGATGACAGAGGGAGGAGACTGACTCCACAGCCATACAAGTATTAACACTTATTAGCAGGGAGGACATCACAAAAACATACAGGGAAATTTCTGTTGACCCTTATTTGGTTATTGCAGAGCGTGGTTGACAGTCACAGACTTGAAAGTATGGGTGACATCAACCGAACTCAAGACGGATCACTAACTTCACAGACTCCAGTAATCAGTCAGGATGAAACACATTCCTTCACAGGTAGCTAAGAAAAGCTTAGGTGCTCAACTGGGAGATACAAACAAGTTTTTCCCTGGTCTCCACAGCACTAACTCTGCTGGACACTGAGAAGGCAGAAAGGACAGATCTCTGCCAGCTCCCAAGCAGAGATGAGTGCACAGCATGGGACACCTGAATTAAGTGGCACAGAGTTCATAGAATCATAGAAGGGTTTGGGCCAGAAGGGACCTCTAAAGGTGACCTAGTCCAACCCCTCCGCAGTGAGCAGGGACACCTTCAACTAGAGCAGGTTACTCAGAGCCTTACCTTGAGTATCTCCAGGGATGGGGCCTCAACTACCTCCCTGGGCAACCTGTTCCAGCTTTCCACTCCCCTCATGGTAAAGAACTTGTTTCAGCCCAGGTTAGCTTTCCCCTCATGAGATCTGGTAACCCCAGGCTTGTGCTAATAAGCACTCTGATTTGGTAAGAAGCGAAGAAATTTTTTTTTTTGGTGGTAAAATTACACTACATTCGTTGGACACCAACGCTAGATGCAAGCTCTGCTGCCCGTTTCCATCTAAATAAGTAACTCTTTGGCAGGCCTTGAAAGCAACGCACAAATTTCTCCGCGTCTGGATACTTCTGTTGTACAGAACAGCACCGTTTGCAAATCATCGATTTTCTAAGCAGCAATTCAAAAGAATCGTCCTTTTTGATTTCTGAGAAAAGAACGTAATGGAGGTTACTCAAAGGAATAGATGCTGCAGCTACAACCAGCCTCATTACGTACATATGAGATGCCTCGATGTTCCTTGCTACTGATTACATGAGTAAACATTTTTAGTATGCAAAATGCTATTAACTCAAGGGGATTCTGCATAATTTTATAACAGCTCCACTTGTTCTGTTTGATCGACTGGGTCAGCCACAGACAGATGGCAAAGAATTAATTCTAATGCTGCTTTATTGCAGCGCTGGCAGCAGGGTTTTCTCATTTGGAAGAACTTGAACTTTTCCTACATTCCCTACCCCTAAAAGTAAAGCCACCAGAGAGTAAAAAGCTGGACAGACATTTCCCTTTTTTTTCAGTCTGTGGATCTGGAAAGGATAAAATAAAGCCAACCTAACTCTCAGTCCTTCTGCCTGTGCTAGGGGAAGAGTGACCGGTCAAAAGCCCAAGCATCAGAAGTCTAACATATCGTAGATGATAACAAATAGGATTTCATTCCACGGCGACCGGTCACGGGTCAGTAAATGCACTTCCACAGCTATAACCATCTCTTAAAATTATTTCTTCCATCATCTGTGCTCATTTGATTTTATTTAGTTTTGGCTAGCCACATCCTTCACTTCTCAAAGCCCTGCAACGATTGGCACTAACTTTTACAAATATTTTCTTTTCTGCCTTTTCCCTGGGTATTTTTCTGCTTTTCCCTCTGCATTTTTCTGTTCTAAGGGGAAGAACGAGAATGCTTCAGCAGTCAGCACAAAGAGGAATATCAATGGAGTCTATTCTCCTCGCCACTTACCCTCCCCACATAAAATCCTAAAACAAAAAGTCAACCTCGAAGACGTAAAGTAATAAAATAAGGTAATCCCTCAAAGTAAAGAGATCACGCTGGAACCCATCCCTCCAATTATCAGGGCTTTCTCTTATTCTATTTTTAATCACTACATAATTCTAAGGTGCAGTGAAGAGTATTATCTAGTACTTAGTGAATTTGTGCTTAGCGTATTTTTAGATGGCAAGCTATTAGCCATCCAAAAATGGTGCCTGAAATTAAATTGTTAACGCGCTGTTTCCTCACTTTGGGAAAAATGATCCCAAAAGTAAGCAATGATCTGGCTGGGATTTGCAGGCAGAACTCTTAACCTCTTTGAGAGCCACAGCTTAGTCCAGAAAACCTTCAAAACACGGAGATAATTCAACTGATATGGAAATACTTGGCTGAGTTGTTTTAAAAAGCCTGGAACTCAGAGGTGTTATCTACACGTAAAGTATGAGGAGTCAACTCTGAGCCCTATGTGGACACAGTGAATATTCCAACTATTTCAAAGCTAGAGAGAAAAGGCAGTTTTCCTCCAGTTCTAAGGCAGCATTATCCAAAGTGGGGCAAGGATGTAATGGAAAAAGATACAACAAGCAAAAAATAAATCAGGATTTCTTTTGGTTGAAAGACTACTTGGTTTGGGGAAATACCCCCAGACACACACACGTTTCACAACAGATCAGTTCCTTTTAATGGTACTGTGCCATCATTCTTCCAGAAGTACTATTTTCTGTAACTTGAAAAAAAATTCTCACTGCTCCTTTTCCTTAAAACATTACAGCTTTCATCCCTGTTTCTCACATGTCAGTTTGCATTATGAATGTTTCTCTGAAACCCAGGCTAATTACAACTGCTTCAGAAACGAGGGCTTAAGGTTGTCAGCCATACCTGACAACCCTTTGGACAAACAATCCCCTTCCATTTGGATTTTTAATTAAGCTTTTGGAAACTAATGTAAGAAAATGATGAAAAAAACATCTAGTTGGTTTTGACTAATCCAAAGACTTCATTTCCTTTTAGAGGTATAGATGACAGCTTCAACTTTTAACACTAAGAGTGCATGAAATCAATCCCACCTCTGAAACTTAGCCCAGCTCTTGGCCCCATACCCAAGGAAGGAAAAGCAAAGCTCAGCTGCCCAGTCACTCCTCAGATCTCTCTTACGTGGGACTGGAGATAATCACAAAGCAAGACACATCCGACCACAGGACTCCAATGATTTCACGTTTTGTCATCAACAGCTCATCTAATTCTCAAACTCATTCCCAGTGCCACTGGAACAGCTAAGAGGGAGTGTGTTTTTCTCTCATTCCTGGTTATTCTTCATTTATTGCACTACACAAAAGCCACGGTTTCCAAAACACTCGTTCTCTTGCTTTACAGCTGTTTTCAGCCTTGGGCAGTGTAACTTCACAAAACCAAGTTCATATGAGATTTTGATTCCAAATATTTCAGGGGAGAAGGCAGGGACAATGTGTTTTGGTTTTTTTATTTTTTTTTTTTACCTGGAATGGAGATTGGCTGTTGTAATTCTTAATCTCTTTGTTGGCTCCCCGGAACAGCAGCACTCTTGCACAGCTCTCCTGGAAATGGCACAAGAGTAAGTTTGTTAACAAGATATTGTGACTGTGGTCTCAATATCAATTATGACTGTTTTTAAGGTGCTGCCTACAAAGGCCATAATACCTGTGTGCACACATCTTAGCTCTGACAGCCTAATAACTTCTGATTTTGAGAGCTTCACATTGCTCATTCATTACATCACATGTAAACTGAATATGCAGTAGCTCTTTAGACTACATAAGATTCAAAAGAACTTCACAGAGAAGCGTGGGCTTGTCAGCAGATTAGATTCAGTTTGTTGTCTGGAAGCTAATTACCTGATTTAATACTACAACAGTTTCCAGAGAGAATCCAAGAAGAAACACTTCAGCCCAGCGTTGATATTTGCAAAATGCAGAGGCACAAGATCTGTCTAGATTTCACTGAGCTACTGGGATGGCCATGAAATAACTTCTTAAAAAAAACCCAATAATTTATTTACATCAGCACTGAGCAGACACTCAGGAAAACAGAACTACCAGCTCCAGAAAGCATCTCAGGAAAATTCCCCAGGGAAGACTGGAAGGGAAAATCCAATGGGTAATGACTCCATCTACAGGAATCAAGAGGTAAAGAAGGAGCCTGCTGCTCCTTCCACATTAGCTAATAACAACTTTCAGCTCCCTTTTGGGACACTGAAAAGAAAAAAAATCAATCAGCATAGGTTATGCTTCACAGCACCCTGGGGAAAACTTTTTATTTTCACATACACTTGATGACAGTGTAGTCACAAGCTGTTAATCTTCCATTCACAAAGCCAGGCTTAATAACTACACAAATATTGGCAAATTTCAGATGTAATACCAATTTGAGTCTCTGTCTTCTACAGAAAATTTCCCCCCCCTCTGAGGTCAGGAGAAAAACACATCTTTACATAAAAACCACTGTCATTCTGCAGGGTTATTCTCATTTCAGCACCATACTGCATAACCTTTGCTAAAAGGATCTTGTAGAAGCCATGAAAGCACTGCAAGAAAATGATTACAAAAAAAAAGAAATCCCAAACCAAAAAAACAATTATAGAGATGAGTTTACATCTTTCTGTGCATTGTGGCCCAGGCTTCAAAATTCTTACTCATGAGAAGTGCAGTAAATGAGGTTCAAGTCAGTATTAAGTATTTCTTTTTTTTTTTTAACAGAATTGATTATAGTTACACATGTTAAGCTCTTGATGAGAAGCCTAAATGCAAAATTTCTGTTCAGATGAAGGTGAATTTCATTTCTGTGCACAATTTCCTAGCAATTTTCACCAGTTTTATGCCTGCAGTCGCAGAAGCCAACCAAGCTGAGCCAAACCATTGCTAACCTTAAAGTAGCTGATGGACTCAACAGCACTGAACAGTCTGGTGAAGGTGGCTGGCAGATGTTGTGCAAGGAGCAGTCTACAGAGGTACTGCTCCCACTGATGTGCTGCATACTTTAAATCATCCAGACTAAGGGGGAAGATGTGTAGGGCTCGGCTCTTGCTGAATTTATCCCAATTATGACACACACTCCAAGTTAACAGTCTTGAAAAATATCAAATTATCCCCCAAAAATGCTTTTTTCTTTTTTTTTTTTTAAGTTGAGGGTATTTTAGACCTAATTAGGGAATTTGTCTTGACAAGACTTCTGAAAAAAGGTGGTAATTAATTACGAAGCAGATGCTTTAACAGATGTTTCACTAGTTAGAGTCACAACTGATGACTTGTGTTTTCCTGAGTCAAATTTATGCGTGCTGTGCTTTAACTTAGTTATAAACCTCATACCCTCCCCAGCCATGCAAAGAAGAGTATAAAATGCTGTCAAATCACTCTATTATTTGTAAATGACTACACAAGTTGTAAATAACAGAGAATCCCCTGTAACATCTACATTTTTCACACTATTTTTCAAGTATTTATTTAATCCTAATATAAATTCTAGCAAAACAGCAATAAATTCTGAATAGGACACAAATATTTAGATATGATACAATAAAAAAACCCATAAGAGCTTCTTAACACATTACAGCTTTCATCCCTATTTCTCACATGTCAGTTTGCATTATGAATTATGAATGGTAGAACATGATGTTTTCTTTTTTAATTAATATGTATACTCTTGCTATCTACAATGAGCAGCCTTATTTGTAATTAGTGAAAAAAACACTAATAAAATTGGGTGTAGTGATATTCTTTCTAGTTTCTAAGACCACTGTTTAAAACCAGCAACACTTCATTGCACAGTAAATAGATGACAAGTAATCAGCTGTGTTTATCTTCAGTGTAACTTGCCTCAACAGATCAATAATAATGGGAAATTTATCCAAAATTCATTTATTAAAAGCGAAAAAACAGCATCTCAAGAAAACCTAACACCAAACCAGTAAACTTCTTAAACAGAAAACTCAACGAGCTTCTGTTTCTGTGGATGGGCATGAAAGATTCAGCATTTCTACCTCAGTTGTGCCTTTTTTCTTTTTTTCCCTGGCCGTGGCTCATTTTCTTACAGCACTGGTTTCCAGTTTGCACGGGACCGGATTCCCTTGAAGCAACACATCCCTCCCCACTGAGCCAGGCAGAGGGGACTCCTCAGCTCCTGCCAGGGATATTTATGTCACTGAAGGAGGACGGTGTGACCCTGCAGGTCAGGCTCTGCTCACCTGGTTGTAGAGGGCACAGATGTGCAGCGCCGTGTTTCCCGAGGCGTTCTGCGCACACATGTCCGCGCCGTAGAAGAGAAGGTGCTCCAGATGTTGGACGTGCCCGTATCGGCAAGCCTGGAAAGAGATGCATTCACGTGGTGGTTATCAACCGAGGCAAGCATTCCAGGGAAAGCTTTTAGCCAAGAAGATGCTATTTTACGCACAGCCTTATGTTTAGAACCAGCCCTGGAGTGAAGGGAGGATGTAACTTTCGACAGGAAAGCCAATGGTCTCCTGGGGGGCATAAGGAAGAGTGTGGGCAGCAGGGCCAGGGAGCTTCTCCTCACCCTCTACTTTGCCCCAGTGAGACCACATCTGGAGTGTTGTGTTCAGTGCTGGGTTCCCCAATTCAAGAGGGACAGGGAAATACTAGAGAGAGTCCAGTGGGGGCTACAAAGGTGACAAAGGGACTGGAAGATCTCTCTGATGAGGAAAGGCTGAGAGCCCTGGGGCTGTTTAGTCTGGAAAAGAGAAGCCTGAGAGGGTATCACATGAATGTTTACAGATATCTGAAGGGTGGGGGTCAACTAGAAGGGGCCAGTCTGTTGTCAGTGGTGCCCTGTGACAGGACAAGAGGTGATGGTAGCAAGGGGAAACACAGCAAGTTCCACC
>WTSP01028060.1:11122-32952 GCA_025331215.1 Actenoides lindsayi | reverse complement strand
CAACCTCTCTGGGCAGCCTGGGCCAGGCTCTGGCACTCTCACAGGGAAGAAGTTTTTCCTCCTGTTGAGGTGGAACTTGCTGTTTCCCCTTGCTACCATCACCTCTTGTCCTGTCCCAGGGCACCACTGACAAGAGCCTGGCCCCTTCTACTGACCCCCACCCTTCAGATATCTGTAACCATTCATCAGATCCCCTCTCAGGCTTCTCATTTGCAGGCTGAACAGCCCCAGGGCTCTCAGCCTTTCCTCACCAGAGATCTTCCAGTCCCTTCATGAGGTTCCCTTTTGCCCAGGTCTCGCTGGATGGCAGCACAGCCTTCTGGTGCATCAGCCACTCCTCCCAGTTTAGTATCATCAGCAAGCTGACTGAGGACACCCTCCATCCCCTCATCCAGCTCATCGATGAAGAAGTTGAATGAGCCTGGACCCAGAACTGACCCCTGGGGAACACCACCGCTTACTTTCCGTGTCGCGGTCCGAGAGAACGTGATGATGTTAAACACAATGGCTTTTTTTTTTTTTTCCCCCCCCCCTCCTTGTTTGCACAGGCCCTTCATGCTGCTGCCACCACTGATGGAGTGGATGAGGGTGGCCATCACCTACGCTGAGCACCGGCGCAGTTTAACCGTGGACAGCGACGATATCAGGCAGACAGCCAGACTGCTCCTGCCCGGCCTGGACTGCGAGCCCCGGCAGCTCAAGTATGTGTACTAAGCTTTCTGAGCAGCTGAAGTAATCGTCACCTCTGCTGATGTTCTCCTTGCTAGAATTCATGGCAGCTGGAGCTCAAAATCCCGTACAGGTTGACACGTATTTCACCTTTTAGTACTCCAGGAGGTAAAGGAACGCAGCAACTGGGTTAGAAAGAAGACAGAGGAGGACTGAAATACAAGTATTTGGGGGTTTTTTTAAGCCTCAGCCTTAATTACAAGGTTTTCCTTCGAGATACCTTCATGAAAAGTATCAGTACCTTTTAATCTTCCCCTCACATATCTGTTGAGCCAGGGATTTATAATTACCTTGCTTCGTTAGCACATCGTAGGTATTTTGTTCGTGTTTGTAGTCAACTTGCTGTCATTAGCACTGGTTCTGATAGCAGGGTTACACCTTGACCTTTGGTACCAGCTAAATTCTTGTTCCTTGAGTGAATTTTGTCCCCCATAGACCCGTGGGTTGGATGAGTGGGTGGGGCACGTTAATAGCAATAAATAATATTGTTATCATGCTCTTGAGTGATGAAATGATCACCGGAAAAAGATAAAAATAGACCAGTACTCTTAGAATGGAACAATAAAAGCAACAAGAGGCTTTTAATCAGGAGTCCTGGGTCTGGTTTGGTTGCTTTTTACCTTTTCCTGCTAGACCAGGTTGTGCGCAGCCCCATCTAACCTGACGTTGAACACACAGAAGTAAGGTAGCCCCTTACTTAAAAAACCCAACCAAACAGAAAGGAGGGCAGGGATTTGTTTGTTTTGGGAAGTAAAAGGAAACAGTTTGTGAAATGGATCCACCTCAGGAACTTCCAACGCTGCAGCTAGGAAAGGAAGGTCTCAGCAGAAACCCAGGAGGTCCAAAATAACGTAAGCAAGAAATAAAAGTGAGGAGCAGCTATAAAGAGCCTCGGCCACACGATGTGGGCTGTTCAGGAGAAGGATAATTGGTTGCTGAGGGTTGGCAGTAGTGGCCCAGGGAAGGAGTGTGTTAGAGGTTTCTGTCCCCTGTGTTGTTACTACAGAAAGAATGGCAATTCTGTAAGAAAACCACCATTTTCCTCAGCAAACTGTCCTTCCCTTCGGGACGTACACAGCGTGTATTCCTGCAGATGAAGCAACCTCTTCTTCCAAGTAACAGCTTTGCAGTAGAGGACAAAAAGCAAAGTTGAGCTCGATCCAGTTTTTGTTCTCAACTGTCTTGCCCGAGTTTGATTTTTAGAGGTCTAAGGATGTTCTGCGACGTGTGGTATGGGAGAAAAAAAGCATTATTGTCTTTTTGCTGCATGAAAGATTTAGACTAATGGGGGGAAAAACCAAAATAAATCAAGAGAGAGAGCAGCACTTTGTCTCCAGTGCCATTATATGACCCTTTAAAGCAGTCATTTGTATCTAACCACGGCAGCACGTTCAGGGGAAAAGGACATCTTGGTACTGCAGCCAAATTGATCCCTGGCTCGCTGTGTGGCTGCAGGCAAATTGCAACTCGCTCTTCCTCCTGCTGCACGGGCAGAAAGTCAGGTAATGAGAGTTCCTTGCAGTGGTGATGCAGCAGGCAGGGTATGTTGAAATCCCTGAAGGAGAAGTTGTGCAGGACGACCAAGTATAATTAGTGTAACCTGGAATTCAGACCTCTAATATCTGTCCTCTGGCCCAGACTGCTTGGGCAGCAGAAGCTTCCACGGCAGCTGTGTCTTAGTGGATGACTCCTCCTAATATGATGCTTTCAGTTTATGCTCACCAGGCAATTTATAAACCTCTTCAGTACTGACCTGTTACTGGTGCAATGCTAACCTCAGTGGGGAGAAGCTAGATTGCAGAGAACTGTCTGTCTTTCCCACCTACTTAAATATAAACGTTGGGATTTTACTACCGAGTTACTGTCACACACTGCTTTTTTAATTATTATTTTTTTCCTCGCTGCAGGCCAAATTGAAATCACTCCCTACCAGTGTTTATAGTCCTAGTTACTGCTGATGAATCCCACAGAGCACACCAAACCCAAAGAGCTGCTTGCTCTGCAGGGCTCGTTGGTGAGTGGTCCCCCTGCCACCACTGCTCCGGCACTGCCTGTAAATAGCACTGGTGGAATCACTCCTGGTAGCAACATAGAAACAATGTGCAAAGGCAGGGACCATCCCTTCAAAAACATCTGTTTTCTGACAAGTGATGTCCTTTAATTCCCTTTTTTCACCTAGGGTTCTTCTTCTCCTTATTATTATGACGCAGTCGTTGCATCATCATCTACATACTATTGTAGCATCGTGATACTGTACCAATTATCTTTCTAGAACAAGATTATTGATTGACTAGCCTAGCTCTAGGGTTTATGTCTACATCTGGCATTAAGCCTTTTGTCTCACTGTCCTCTTCTTCTCTGCACTCTTAAGTGTCCCAATCTCATCTCTGGGTGCTACAGAGGTCTTGTCTTCTGCTGTACTCAGCTGCCTCGGAGACACATTTTGTTTGCAGATGCATCTCCAGAGAGCTGGTGACTCCAGGATGGTCACTTGGCTTCCCTGTTGGCTGTTCCCCAAACTGTACCCTGGTGTAGTTCCTTTCTAACAGCAGCTGCACTGAGCTGCTGGTTTCTCCTGGACAACGTGACCGCTCACCAGGCTTGGGGAGGGATCTCTCTTACCTCAGCAAATTGCTCGTAGCATCTGCTCACCATTTGTTACCCCCTATCCACTCGAGTTTAGAAGCATTAAAAAATGACCAGCTGAATTAAAAGGTGACTGAGATTCATCTTGAGTCTCCTCGGGGAAGTGATGAGTGTTGTCCTTATCTGGCGGGGGCCGTCCCCGCTTTCCAGAAGAGGTTGGCCTTGTGGGGAGAAGAATCTCATTTTTCAAAGGAACTTGGCAGGCTGCTATCTCCCTCTCCGAGAGTTTGCACAAGAGCCCATGTTGAAAGCCAGACAACTGGTAGAGAAGGCACTCACCCCAAAATAACATCAAAGGGCTGCCCCTATCCATACCCGGCTGAGATGGGGAGCACCACTTGGGCAGCATTTTCTTTCAGTGAAGCAGAGATAGTTGTAGGTTTGGAATTCAGACGTCTCTGAGCAGATAACCAGAGGATTTACAGTAATTCCTGGGCTCCTTCCAAATGAGATAAAAGGTCTTTTGATGGCCATCTAAAGGATAAGGATTTATTGGAGCCTCATAGAAATGTTAACTCTCTTCCTTTTATTGGGGCGTTGGAAAAGAGCTGAGAATGTTCCACTACCTACATTTGATTTTTGATTATATTTTTTTTTTAATTTTGGTGATTTTTTTTTTAATTTTGATTTTCTTTTCCAGCAAAAGAATAAGGACCATTATCTTCTTCCAGAAATGCCTTTTATTTCAAGATAATCTGGTCGATAGACAGCAGGATTGTCTCGTCGTAGAACTTTCATTAGATACACTTTCTCTCCACCCCTTTCTCCCCCTTGCAATATGTTTTTCTATATGTTTGATGGACTAGCCTATAACAAGCAGGAAAATACAGACAGGATGGAGTTCATTATGGACAACAGTTGAGTTTTGGTCAGGGTATTTTGTGGAAGAACTAAAACTTCCACCCCCAACATGACTGAAATTAGCCCCGTTTTTCAGCCGCGACGCTGCAGTGGGAAGGTCTACGATAGAGAAACCCAGGAGAATTCACACTCCTGATTTCTGTAGGAGACAGGGCTAAAAAGAAGAACAATCCAGCAATTATTTTTCCTTTCACAGACCCGAATGCTGCTTCAGTTCCTTCCGGAGACTGGACGCTAAGGCTGCTACTGAAAAATTCCAGCAGGATCTGGGTTTCCGAATGCTGAACTGTGGAAGGACAGATCTGATCAATCAAGCGATCGATGCCCTGGGACCTGATGGGGTGAACACCATGGATGATCAGGTAGGCAAGAAAACACCCCCCCACACACAAATTCTTCCCGTGAGGAAACCACACGTTCCTTTCCACGTGCCCAATCAATACGTGAGGTCGGGTTAGTTGCCTCTCCAAGGCTTTTCTCATTCTGCTTTGTCTTTTACTCTGGAAAGGTATCCCTTAAAGAAAAAAATAAAATAAAAAACCAAGAAATAACTCCCCCAAAAACCAGTCAAAGCCTAGAGGGGATTATTCCTTTATCAGCTGGAATGTAGGGCTGTTCCTTGGGTGGCTTTCTCTCGGGCACTGATGGAAGCCAGGTTAATACCCTGGCTGCAAATGGAAAGCCTGATGTTTTTTTAATGCTGAGACAATGTCAAAACAAAACGGGGGTGGTTTTTTTTTTTGCTGGTGACACTCTCTTCTGGTTCAACAACCCCAATCCAGGCTGGGTCAGTGATGAGTGACCAAAAGGTGTTACTGTCTGATGGCTTTCAGGCGTGAGTTACGTGGTCTCAGCACGGTCTGCCGTGGAAGAGACAGCACCGGGAACCCCCGTGGCTTTGCCATCAGTCAGTGTTAGCTTTGTTTCAAAGTCCATCCTGCTGATGTGTCTATTTTTATTTTTTTTTTTCCATTTTGACCCATTCCCTGCTCAGCTGCATTGAACCGCAGGGAGCTGATAGTCTGGGGAGTCTTCAGCTGCTTCTACTTGTGCTGTCACTCCCATCAAGCAACAGCAAGAGCCTGGCCTCTGGGGCATCGCTCAGCGCATTGAAGGAGCTTTTAATTTAAAAATAACCCACCTCTCCCAAATGAACACTTGTTATAGCTGCCCCAGCAGTGAGAATGAGCTGCCACGTCCCAGCAACAACAGGATATTTCGCAGTCGGAAGGATTTACGTTCAAGTAGAGAGGTTTTCTAAGGAGCATTTTACTGCAGGAGGATTTCTTGAATTAATACTGGTCCGTCTTCCGTGGTACTTTCCACCATCCTGCAGTTTTAAAGGAAGTCTGGATGTGTCCAGGAGCATGAGCAGAAACTGCTCCTGCACGAGCTTATGTCGAGGTGTGGAGATGCTTTATTTACATGGCCAAGGCAAGGAGCTTTGTGGTCAGAGAGGTGGGGTGTCTCCTCAGAGGTGCCCTCAAGCCTGGCCTGGCAAAGGTGGCAGATCTATAGCATGAAGATCTGCCACTTACTTCCTGCAGTATAATTTTTTTTCATGAGTTTTTGCAGTTCCTGTTTACATCACCCCGAGGCCTTTGGTTCTCTCAAAGCGGATTGTTTTGCAGTGTGACTTTTGCTATCCTAACACCAAAGGCACTGGTGCCAAGACCAGGATGTTTCCTACCAGCAAACTGGGAGCTCTTTGGCTTTTGTGTGGGTAAAGACCCTGCATTCTGTAGGCAACTCAGTGGAGAGCTGAGGACTTTCTGCAGTCACTTATTTACGGTCTCTAGCCAGCCCCAGTGTTTTGGCACTGCCCAGGGAGGCCAAGACAAGCTCCCTGGCTCTGAAATTCTCAAATGTGGGAAGGTTGAAATTGTGGCTGTTTTGAAAAGACACCTTTACAGTGGCAGGATCAGAACTCCTCAGCGTGAGGTGCAATTCTATTTTACGATCCATGTCCCTCTCTACAGATGAAGCTTTATTATGAGCAGCAGAGATGCTGCCTGTGAAAAATTCGACTGCTCACAATAATTAAAGAGATGGAGGGGGGGAATCTGTAGGATGTGAGCAGGAATGGATTTTACTAGGCCATTTCCTTTCTGTCCTTGGCTACTTCTGGCATGAGCTCCCTAAGTAAGGCTCATTTCTTTCATCATTCATCTCTGAGCCGTCATGGTTTGCTGGTTAAGTAGAGAGAGAGAGAGATTTATGGAATTGAAATGCTGAAATATTGTGGCAAATAAGGTTTTAGCAATGGGGATAAGTTGCCAAATAAATTAATCTTGCCTATTTTTGTGTTGTTTTCTGCTTTCGGTTCATCTGGCTACAAATGATCCAAGAAATGGCATTTCTTTTTTGGCAGCCTTGAGAAAGCTCAAGAATTGTGGACAACACACGGTTGGGATTTTCAGGGATCCTTTCTCTGTTCCTGAAAGCTTGTCCCCTGATGTTCTGGCCACATCCCTTTCCTTGTGCTCTGTGCCCACTCTGAACCCACGATGCTTTGGACCATATGCATGCACTGCTGCACACGTGCTCTTCTCTACCTTAAGCTTCAAAGTCACTGTGTCCAGGACAGTTGATAGGTATAGAAAAATAACTTCTTTTTTTCTTGCCCCCCCACCCCTTCTTCCTGAAGGGTATGACCCCGCTAATGTACGCCTGTGCTGCTGGAGATGAAGCCATGGTCCAAATGCTGATAGATGCTGGAGCAAATTTAGATATACCGGTGAGTAACTGAGGACCCTCTCCTCAGATCTCTTCAGCTCTAAACTAAGAGAATATGAAATCTCTCCTAGCAACTGAAGGCTTCGTTTCTGGAAGCTTCAGAGGAGTCACCTCTTTCAGAAATCATTGCTCCGGGGATTTGGGAGGGGGAAGAAAACCTTCAGAGCATCTCAGAGTGCTCGGTGGCTCCAGTGATGATTGAGAGAGGTTGTGGAGTCTCCTCCTCTGGGGACTTTCCAGCCCCACCTGAATCTGTTGCTGTGTGGGCTGCCCTGGGTGACCCTGCTCTGGCAGGGGGGTTGGACTCGATGCTCTCCAGAGGTCCCTTCCAACCCTCACCATTCTATGGTTCTATGATTTTACTCACAGTCTACATTTAGAACCAGCCCTGCACTGAACGGGAGGACTTAACACCCAGCCAACACGTGCACTTCAGGCACAGCAAGTCTGTGCCTAAGTTTAAGCATCTTCTTATTTGAGGAGTGGCAATTTAAGGTATCAAGGAAATACAAATCTTGACACTTTTTATCCAATAATATTCATAACTGCCAAATGTGACAAGCAGACTGACAGAAGATGGGTGGTTTTTTTCCCTCCCGGTACTCTTCAGAAAGTTGCCCACTAGATGGCACTGAAGATGATCAGATCTCCAAAGCTTGCTTTTAAGGTGTGAAAAGAGTTTGGGGAAATGTGGCCAAAATTCAAGTCAGGATCTTTTCAACTCTGAGATGTCAAGTAGACACACAGCACACCCAGGGCACTAGGCCAAAAGAGGGAAAATCTGCAAGAGTTACTTTATCAGTCACATAAAGTGTTAGACCCTGAATACTTGGAAATAAACCTCAATGAATGAGACTCCACTAAAATTAAGACATTTTTCTGATTAGCAAATAATTTTGAAAATCACAGTATTTCCATTCAGCAGCCTCATTTTTTTGCTTATCTTCTTTTCTATAGCACACCAACTGAGCTCCTCCTGGTATGTAATGTTTTTACAGAATCACAGAATATTAGGGGTTGGAAGAGTACTCTGGAGAGCATCTGGTGTGTCTCCCCTGCTCCATCCAGCAGGGCCACCCAGAGCAGGGGGCCCAGCAGCGCAGTGTCCAGGAGTGTTTGGAATCTCTCCAGAGAAGGAGACGCTACAGCCTCTCTGGGCAGCCTGTCACAGGCTCTGCCACCCTCACACCAAACAAGTTGCTCCTTCTGCTCAGATGGAACCTCCTGGGTTCCAGTTTGTGCTCGTTGCCACTTGTCCTGTCACTGAGCACCAATGAAAAGAATCTGCCCCATCCTCTTGACACCTGCCCTTTAGATATTTATAAACATCGATAAGATCCCTTCTCAGTCTTCTCCAGCTGAACAGCCCCAGGGCTCTCAGACTTCCCCAGCACAGAGATGCTTCAGTCCCCTCAGCATCTTCACAGACTTGACTGGACTCTCTCCAGTAGCTCCTTTCCTCTCTTGAACTGGGGAGCCCAGAACTGGACACAATACTCCAGAGGTAGCCTCACTAGGGCAGAGTAAAGAGAGAGGAGAACCTCCCTGGACCTGCTGGTCACACTCTTCTAAATGCACCCCAGGAGACCACTGGCCTTCCTGGCTACAAGAGCACTCTGCTGACTCATAGTTAACCTCTTGTCCACCAGGACTCCAGGGTCTTTCTCCACAGAGCTACTTTTCCAGCAGGTGACCCTGTACTGGTGCAGGGGTTTATTCCCCCCCCAGGTACTGGACTCCACACTTGCTCTTGTTGACCTTCATGAGGTTCCCCTCAGCCCAACTCTCCAGCCTGGCCAGGTCTCACTGAATGGCAGCACAGCTCTGGTGTGTCAGCCACTCCTCCCAGTTTTGTATCATCAGCAAACTTTCGGAGCATCCACTCCATCCCTTCATTCAGGTAATAGATGAATGTGTTGAACAAGACTGCACCCAGTACTCACCTCTGGGGAACACCAAGAGCTACAGGCCAACTAGACTCCGTACCATGAACCACAACCCTCTGAGCTCTGTCGTTCAGCCCATTCTCCATCCACCTCACCATCCACTCATCTAACCCACGCTTCTTGAGCTTCTCTACGAGGCAGTTACGGGGGACAGCGTCAAAAGCCTCGCTGAAGTTTTTCCTACCTGATGAATTTCTTGCCATCCATTTTCATCTTTGCAGCTGACAGTGGCATGTTCGTGAAGCAACAGTTCACAGCAGTAAGGATCCCCTCCCACAACAGCAGTGTGGTACAGTGGTGTCAGGCCACAGCTGTCTTTGTAGTTAGGAGATGCTCCAAGCTCTAAAAGGGTCTGAAAGCAATCACAAAGTGTGAAAAAATATATTTTGGAGGGACTTTTAACTATAAAGGGATTTTTCTACCTGAAAAAGTATTTACAAGGTTGATATTTGCCCTAATGTATAGTATTTGCTCACTTCTTTATTAGCTGATAAGGTGGCCACGGCAAAAGGTAAGCATGAATGACCTCGGAGGAATTAGGATCTAAAGGAATCCACAGGGATATCAACAAAAGGATGAATGGTAATGTCCAATTTCCACCCTCTCATTAAATTCTGAAATCTCAGTTCTGAAAAGGCCGCGTCGCCTCTGCCACACGTTTGCCTCTTCAACTGCAAGATGCTTTATCAAAAATGTCATGCAATTTGACTGTCTGTCAGAAGGAAATAAGCAAATGCCACAAACATAAGACAACCTAGAATGCCAAGGTGATTGAAGAATACCTGTTAAAATCCAGAAGAAAAGAGAAGAGACTGTGTTAAGCTATAACATGTAATCCATGCCACTGGCATTTGCTTTCAAAGAGATCAGAAACAATAATGCTACTCCTGTTTCCTCAGACAGATCTTTCCCAAAGTATCAATGTGTAAGGTTAAATGTCACCACTTTTTTCTCCCAATTAAAAAATAAATAAATGAATCAATCAATCAGACATTAAAAGGCCCTTTACTGAAGGCAAATCCTAAGATTTGAAAGCCTCAAGAAAGCACCAGAACAAGCACATATTAAAGGATCCATTGAGGACAATACAGTAATTAACTGAAGACATTTTCTTTTATACTTTCTTTTTTTCTCTAAAATAATGTATAATTTACTACTGAAAGCATTTACCTTGAGGGTCACTTGGTTCTTGGCTCTGGCTGCTTTGTGCAGAGCTGTCATTCCATCTTTGGCTCTGAAGTCTAAATGTGCTCCCCCATTTTTCAGAGCTTTTATCACTTCTGTTGTATTGTCGAGCTGAACTGCCAAAGTCAGGGGTGTTTCTACAGAAGAGAAGAGCACGTACTTGAAAAAAAGATGAGCAAATTAATAAAATAAAGAGCACTTCCTTGAAAAATGTGAAGTTAAAAATGCTCCTCAAAGAAAACGATAAATTATCCATTTTCTCCTTTGGAGAGCAAAATCATACAGACTCCACTAGCCTAGAGGTATGAGGGTGACAGAAAGAATGTGTGAGATTCAGCTTGTTAATCAATTTAGGTTAAACAAACCCAAGGAACTACTTTGTGCTGCTAGTTTTATTGTTCTGACCTCCACTTTCCAGGTCATGATAGTTTGGGTCCAGTCCTCGGTCCAACATCTTTGTGATTTTTTCCACTGAGAGATGGTGAACGTGATCCATAAATTTTCTCAAATTTGCCTGAAACAAAGAGGGACAAATGAATCATCCTCTAATTGTAAGAAGAAAACTTTGACTAATAGTGAAATTATTCTGTCATTTGATGGCAATAACCACTGAAACCATTGAACAGCAGCTAATTCACATTCCTGGAGAACTGGACTTTATATTAAGAGCATAAAACCTATGGTTTATAATGTTCAAAAGTCAACCACGGTAAAAACATTCTGCTCTTCATAGTTTTAAGGAAAAAATGAGTGAGAGGTTCGTTCAGGAAGAAATTTGGATGGTGTATGGTGATCGTTATTATTATTCTGACCTGCAAATGAGTCTAAAGACAGAGGTAGGCATTTTTTCAGCATGCTGAAAGCATATCATATTTACAAAGTAAGACTCATTTAAAATTACTAGCATACATACGGAAGAGTCAAACATGGGAATGTTTCTATGAGAGTAATTCCCAGATCATAAATCACACAGCCCTGTTGGTGCTGGCAGCAGGTAGTGCTTGTTTAGCAACAGGTCCGGGTGGAACTCCCACTTATTGCCAGTTTCTCAAACTGGAAAATTGCTTTGCTAAGTAGGCAATCACTAACTTCTCCAGTAGATTCTGCATACCTTCGTGTGAAGCTTGGCCAACTGTTTTTCATCAAGGTTGAACTGTCTGTACACTCTTTTCTTGTATCGAAACTAAGGAGAAGAAGAAAGAAAAAAAAAAATAGATTTACAACATTCTGTTTTGCTTAAAAACTCATTTTCAGACCTTACCAGAAAGTATCATCCACAATGATGTAGATTTAGGCAAAAGTAATGGGAAAAAAAAAGAAAAAAGGCTTAGAATTTCATTTTCAATATTCACCAATAATCAGCACTCTGCTGAGCACCGTGGTATCGTGGGTTTGCAGTTCACGTAAGCAAAATTCTTCTCTTGTGTAAACGTACTGAAATCAGTGGAGGTGTATGGGAAATGAGATTTGCCTCTAGAATCTACATAAATAAGTAAGAATTACAGTGAAAAGAGCTTTTCCCTAAGGGTATCTCTGCAATTTCATTTACAGTCTCAGGCAGAAAGCAGAACAGGGAAGGCATGTTAAATAAAAAAAAAAAAAAAAATCATATTTCAATATATCAGCTTAGCATTTCTGAAATGTTTGGCTGGTTTTTGTTTTAAAGAAGGATTCCTGAAAAAATCCTTTAACCAACATAGGCAGAACTTACAGATGGGAACAGTTCTTCTGAGGTTTAACAGGACTGGTCCTGTGAATGAGGTTGGGAGGGTTGCCTCTATTTTTGGCTGAAACCCCCTCCCATTTTACCCTGAATGGTTTGCTACCTTAATGGCCAGAGCAGCAAGAGCTATGGCAAAAATCATGAGATTTGCATAATTATCTATTATCTAATTGTACTGTGCAGTATTCAAAGAATGCAGCATGTCTGTTGGAGACTGCATTGAACGAGGCTTTAATGCCAGCTTTTCACAAGACCACTTTTAATCCCTGAGCCTCAACCTTTTAGCTGCAGGGAGAAGAATTTTGCAAGCGGTGACCACTCGTGAAACAACACGACAGAAAAAAAATAAAGGGGTTATTTAATTTGCTTATGGCTAGAACGTGGACATTAGTGATTGAATCTCTGACATAAACAGCTAGAAAATTCTAGGACTTGAAACCTTCTCTGGACCCTGGTTCTTTTCTCTTGGATTTGTGTTATAGGGGAGTAAATCTATTAACAGCAGATTATTAGTGGTTGATGTACCACCATACAAGCAATACCCAAATTAATTAAATACAAGTTTCATGCCCCAGTTTCCTGCTATACTGTGTTTCAGAGTGACCTGGCGCTGCTCCATGTTCGCCCAGTGTCATAATATTGGCCCAGTTCTGCCCAGTTTATCCCCCCAGCTGCACAGCCTCTGCACGAGCAACAGGGAGGGGGGAAATTCCAGTGCCTGTGTGTGACTGGTTCACACATACACACCCTCTCTTCCCTCACTGCTTTCCCAGGAGACAGACAGAGGAAATCTGTGTGCTCTGAAGGAGGGTACAGAGGGAATTAGATGGGGGGGAAACAAAAAGAACGAAAGAAAAAAGCTTCACTGAGACAGAAAGAGCCTGGAAGCAAAGGTTGGTTATTCCACAGCTGCTACCCTACTATTGCAAACCTCATCAGAGACCCAAAAGCTTTCTCTAAAACCTTACATCTCTTTATTAAATCACAGAATAAGATACATCTCCCATGTCCTCAGCAGAGGAAAGCTCCAAAATCGTATCTCCCAGCAGGGCTGAGTCTTTGCAGCCTTTTGTGGACAACACACCAGCACTGCTGCGAGCAAGGGCTCAAGTTCACACTTGCTGAGCACTAGTTCCCAAGTGCAATTCCAAAACCTCAAACACTGCTTACTGCATAGTTTCTATCACAATAGAATTGTTTCGGATAGTAGATCCAAAAATACCTCAAGTGATTTCAGATACTTGTTCTCCAAATACCTCAAGTGAAGGAACTCCTTTATTCACTGGCTGGGGATATTCCCTAAGAAGTCGTTCCTCGTCCAAAAACTTCCCATCTCTACCGTTGCTTGCAGGCTGGAACAGTCCATAATTCAGGACATCCTTCAAACTCTGATTCAAAGTGCACAAAATCCGTTGCTTTGCGACCCACACTGAAGCTTCCGGGTTAAATCTAATGCACTTCTGCAAAGAGAAATTATTTTGGACAAATGGAATTCATGAAAGAAAAAAAATCCCCTCAGTAAGTGTTGATCCTATTAGAAATGTATAACGAATTAAGATCAATGATGTAAAAAAGCAAATCAAGAACCAAACAACTGCTTCCTACCAAATTTTCTCAGACTCAGACACGTGAAATTAGTGATTATTTACATTTCCCACAAAGCCAGGCTGGAGATGGAGGCTGTTACCACTCTCCCAGAGGCAGCTGCTGAACGAGAGGGTAAGAAAGACCACTCAAATGCTGTCCAGGCTGTGTTTTAGATCAGCCTGCCCCTGGAACACCCCCCTCTGTGCCACTTCTCCAGTCACCTGGCAGCCCTCCCAGGACAGACCACCACAGTCATCACCTCTATGGTGCAGACCAGTCGTTACCTACTGCCACACTTCCTACCTTGAGAAATAAAGTCAGCTGAATCACAGCAGAATCTACACACAGATTGCTTTAGTCATGAAAGAAATAAGAATTTGGTAGCTGAACATGGTGTGGTGACCAGAAGGAAATGAGACAGTAGCTGAGTCAGAAAAGGTCTGGGCAATTTGTTCTAATTTTCAATGAGTTATTATGAAAAACAATCAAATAGTTTAGTGGCACAGAACTACAGAAACACATATGAAACATAAAGGGATTTTGTATTGATAAATGTGGGATCTATTCTGTCCACCCTACCTGTTGCATCCCAAGACCAGATAAAGTGGGATGGTTTATCTTGAAGGGTAGCTCCATACACCAGCAAAGCTGCAACGGTTCCTTCAAGTAACAACAGAAAAAGAAGCCCTGAGTGGCTCAAAACCCCTGCCAAACCCACATTAGGCCACTCAAAATCACGTCAACATCAGTTGCTGAAATGTGAGACCTGTGTTGTTGATTTTAAAGCTCTTTGGATCACGAGAGACAAGGTCAATTCTATCTATTCTATTCTTGCATTCCAGCACACCGGCGAGAGTAAGTCACTCAGTGCAAGAGGACTGGGAGGAAGAGAAAAATATATCTCACCTGTTCCAGCTAAAGGGAAGATATTAATTCAACGGGAATCATGTTCATGATACAGAATCTCCGAGGAGTAGCATTTATCCCTTCAAAAATCTATCAACCAGCACATCTTTTTTTTTCACCAGATCCGGGAAGCTGTCAGTCACACAGAACTGCGCTGCGGCAGAGGAACCACCACCAACGGTTTGGTACAGCTGCCTCCCAGATGGGATTGTCACAACATCAAAACACGAGTCGTTCCCTTCACCGGGAGACGTCGCGGATTAAAGATGTCACAACCAAAAAGGAGCAAATGGAAATGAGAGGTGGGTATCAGGGGAAAATAAAATGGTGTAAGCCGCTTATTTTGAGTTGCAGCTGGCATTCAGCTCGATTCTTGGAGACGTTGCTTTCCTTCACCAAACAGCATCCAGAAAATACAGAATTCATGAGACACAAGGTCAAAAAAAAAAAAAAACAAACCAGTTTGGCCACGTTGCCATCAGCTGACAAGTGAGATCACCTGTCCGGATCAAGGGTATAACAACAGCAGCTGTCAGCAGGACCCACAATGTTTCCATTGTCAAACTGAAGGGAAAAAGGAGGAAGATCAACTACAAACAGAACGCGGCAATGAACAATCAGTCACAAAAGGGGATGCAAAAGAAGGGCTGTGAAAAGTTGCAAAGGAAGAACCGGAGGAGATCTGAAGCAGCCGGTGGCAGCACAGACTGGAAACAAGTAAAACTGGGGACATCTGAAGCAAAACTGGGACTCGAGCTGCAGTTGTGACAACTGTGTTCCTAAAACTGCACAAACTGCTTGTTTCATCTAAGAAAGAAAAGCACTCAAGGGAAAGATTCTTAATCCCAAAGGCCAATGTGTAGTGGGAAAAGTAAAGAAAGGATAGCAAAGTATAAAAAGCAGTGCAGAAGTAGAAAACCAAAAAGCAGCTACAACTTAAGCTGTCGTTTCACCCAACTGCAACAATATTTTGCATGGGAAGTCCAACAAAAACAGGGGAGTCGATAAATGCTCCTTACTCAAGTGGAGCAGCAGAACTGATGGACAGAAAGTCTTTTCAAAGAAGTCTTCACCAGATCCAAACCCATCTCAGCATCAGAATTTAATAAAGTGTATGAATCTGAGCATTTTGATCTTAGACATAGAATCATAGAATCATAGAATCATAGAATCATAGAATCACAGAATCACAGAATCACAGAATCACAGAATCACAGAATCATAGAATCATAGAATCCTTTTGGCTGGAAGAGACCTTCAAGATCATTAAGTCCAACCTTATTCCCAGCCCTCTCCAAACCCACTAAACCATGTCCCTAAGCACAAAGACATAACCTAGAGGGAATGTGTTAAGTATTGGAGAAAACAAAAGAGCGGAGCAACCATCACGTGTTGAAAGTCATTAAAACATTCCTTAGAACAACTGGCTGACAGATCTGTTCTTGAAGCCTGGGAAAAACAGCAAACCTAAGCACAGAACACTGGACATCACTGTCACACTATTCATGGCAAGGAGATTTCCTTGACAACAGGTACTGGAGAAGAACCAGACTCCTTTCAGATACAGGAGAATCACTTGTGATATGTTCCTACGTGGGCTGACAATGGATGAAAGACGACTTCCCCCGGATTCAGACCAAAAAGAGAGGTGAGATAGGCCAGGTGTCAGAGAGGAAAGCACAGCCATGTTAGGTCACCCAGTTTTCCCCGTCCAAAATGCCAGGCACGGACACAGCTGCCTTTAGGCACGAGGTAGGCAGTCGCCTCGGGCGGCAAACTGCTGGGGGCTGTTGAGTGACAACTTTGCTTCCCAAGGAGGAAAGACGCGGCTCTGTCACCGATCAGTGCCGCTGACAGCGTGACACTGCCCTGGGGATGAAGCATCCTCACGTTAAGGGCAGACACAGTCGAATATTGCCCAAACTGCTATTGCAAAGAGAGGGGGAACCAGCCAGTTCCTGTCCTTCCCATCTCAAGGGAGGTAGTAGGGGTCACCTCAAGCCAGAGCCCTCTGGGCTGGAGGCACTGCAAGTAGATATTACATCCTGTGTCCTGCCACTATAAAGGATCTATCTGTCTCTCATTTAAATATTTTTCACCCCTCCTGCACTAGGGTTGACACTTCAACGCAGATGATGCACAAAAGGAACAAGAAATTACTCTTTCTAGCAAGTATTGTTTCAATACATTGGATTATCATTCCAACTGAAAAGGAGACAAAATTGATATAAGAACAGAAAAAGTAACTCTTCAGAAGAGCTTTGCATGAACTGGTCAAGATTTACATTATCTTTAAAGTTTCAAATGAGAATAAAAGGGCAACAAGGCAGACTTCTGACAACGGGTGATAATTTATAACGTTTTCTATGGCACCACATCCTACTTATGACACTTGGTGTTCAGCTCATCTGCGAAAGGAAATAAAGATCACTTACACCACTCAGTCACTGCAGATGAGCAAACTTTTATTCCTAGTTTAGCCAAGGCTTTAACACTTCCCAGTTCTAGATAAAACCCTAAATTTATATTATTTTAAACAAATATATTCTTAATCATGCTTTCTAAAAACCAATAAAGATCATAAACTAAAATGATGTCTTTTCATGCTTCTTTGATTAAACAGACTAATTAAACACCTCTTAAATTAATTATAACTATACAGCAAATGGGGTGTATGTTGGATTTGGCTTGTAGCTGTAACAGAGCACGTGAACTATGATCTCCAAATTTTGCTACATTTTTCTGTACAAGAGCTTGTGGGCTGATAAATTAAACCAGAAAGAGATCATCTGTTATAGAACTGTTTAAAACAATTACTTTTCATTAAGAATTTATTGAAAAGGAAAAAAATAAAAGGCCCAAAGTAAAGCAATAAAAATGAAGAAATGAAACACAAACCCAGAAATACTTATTGGTTTATTTCATTTCCTGCAGAAAATGACTTTTTAAAGAAAAATAATTGTTTCAATAGTGTCAATAAATAACGTATTACGGGTGTAAAAAACAAAGTAATGAAATAAGAGGGCTTTGGGAGGCTAACATCTCTCTTGTTTTTAACAGCAGAGTAAACCCAGCAAGTAAAACTCATGTTTTGATTTTACTGGACGTAGTCATTGAGCACTGAACCCAGTCAAAGATACAGCAAACTGGTAGGATCGTCAATAAAATCCTAACCATGCCCAGCCAGAGCTTGACACGGGACTTCACTGCAGGCAAAATCCTTTTTACATTTAAGATGTACAACAGCGAATTTCAGTATTTCAATCAATACTGAAATGAAAGACCCAAGGTGATGAGTGCTTCAGCCAAGATTTAATTAAAATGCCACACGCCTGGCTCACAGCAGCCTTGGTCTTGCTCTGCCCTCTGAAGCTCAGGTCCCACACCACTGCCTCTTCATAGCAGCTCATCTCACACCATATAAACCTGTGGGGTGCTACTGTAATTGCAGCAGCAATCCTCATCTAAAAGATTATCTTTTTTTTAAGTGCAAGAATTTAAGAGATAACGCTCCCCAATTCCAACACAGATCTTGCTGAGTTTCTGCGGCGCTGCGTAGATTGGGCTCCAAAAAAAAGAGCTCTACAACCAAACCTGGGGCCACACTGTCAAAACAGCTCTTCCCTGTCAGCTTGTAGGCTGCAGACAGGCCATCTCTATCATTCCAAAAATGAACTTAATTAAGAGGAAAGGAGTAATTCCATCTGAGATAGATCTTCAGTGGCAGCACAGTATGATAAAGATCTTAAATGTCAGCACAGAGTGATGTTTGTAGTGCACAGCCATAAAAAAGAATGTGTTTTTATAATCAACTTTGAAATGAAAAAAGTCTGATGCCTACCACCAACTGAAATTCCTGACAGCAGCATTCAAGGAGGCCCAGGGTAATTTAGATAATAACTGACAAACTTGGACAAGCTGTGGTTCCAGACAGAATCAGTAACTCACTCCCAGGACCTTCTCCGCAATGAGACTGTTACTCCTACTGGAGCACTTGTGGAGGACAGCGACTCATTTACTGACAAAGTTACAACAGCAAACTTTTCCAACTTGAACATTCCAGACATTGAATTTTACCTGTTCAACCATGAAAGAAACACAACTTTATAGTTCCTTGTGAGTGGAAAAGTATCACGGAATGTGAGGGGTTGGAAGGGACCTCCGAAGATCATCGAGTCCAACCAAAGAATTTGGACTGTAGATTTCTAATATCTAAGGATCATCCAAGATGGGGGTTTTTTTTAATAAAAAAATAACTTTTATTCCCATTTGGTCAAATAATCAGCCATTTTTTTAACAAATGGAAATTCTGTTTGATTCTTTCTGTAAAATGTGAGAAATTAACTCTTTTGTTGAAAAGTCCCTATTTTCACCCAATAGATCTAGAGATGTGAGATACAGCCATAAGTCCACAAGTTAGTTTGCAAATGACTCCTCTAGGAACACCAGAAAAGGTTCGGTTTATCCTCTCTGATATGTTTGAAGTATAAGCAGTGAGGAGGTGGAAAAGAATACAACAGTGATTTCATTGTAAGAATGGTGGAGCACTTCGATGCCGCGATTGATTCTTCCTCCAAACCAAATGCATTGATTTCTCTGCATGGCAGCCTGAGAAACACCACCATGTAGTAAAGGCATAGCAGCAAAAGAGGAAGCATTTATTTGGGCTTCTCTTTCCTCATCTTTATGCTCTAAAAGCCACCAGCTAGCTGAGAAGGCTATCTTTTTGTGGGAGGATGACAGAGAAAGGCAACAAATACGGGAAAGAGAGAGAAAGAGAATTTGATGACCTCCTGCTAGACCCCTGTCTACTGTCAATCACAAACTACCTCATGAAAATTGAAACTGGAGATGACAGTGGGATTATATATGCAGGAGGTTTTCATAGAGATAATGTGATTTATTTTTTTTAGTTCCACCATCTTCTTCTGATGAGATTTTAGATTCCTAATTTTCCTTCTTCTACCCAAATGCCCCTGAATGCAGATCAGGCAGAGATTTTGCTTTATGATCACAGCTTTCATCAAGTTAACACACTAAACACACTCTCTTGGATGGGATGGTGCCTTTAGGCAATCAGTCGGATACACCACTGGGGTACAAAACGTAGACCTTAAAAGAAAACACAACATAAATTTTGCCTGCAACGTGTCAAAAAGTGGTAAGAAAACCAAAGAGATTTACTGCAGATCGAGGCCAGCAAAGCTAATAATTTAATTTGACTTTGTTGCTGTTGTTTTTAACCATAATGCAACATGCCTTACCGTTTGCTGCAGATCAGGTATTATAATCCGAATCACTAACGTGTTGCTCTGACTGTCTTCCATTCTGCTGCTTGGCTTTTCAGCAGTCGCTCTAATTGTGTCATAAATAGTTTCCTCTTTGGAGCTGTCTGATTCAGAGTCGACAGAATAGTCGGAAAAGCTTTGTGCCATTTCATCTTCACTTGATGTTGGGCTACGAGGCATGTTCAAGCGGTTTATCCTGGAAGAGAAAAGTTTAAGTTATAGTTAAAGGTCTTAGAAATGAATCAGCTACAAGTTTTGTTTTCTTGGAAGTAACTTTCATTTAGCAATGAGGTTTTATGTTTTATCCTCCTTTCATTTCCTTCTGTAATTTATGTGGGTAAGCGGAGTGAAATGGAAATAAATCTGGCTACCAATTTACTACAGAAGAGGAAAAAGGACAGGAGGAGAAAAACAGTAATAAAAGGGAAGATGACCTTTCTTTGCAGGCACACCCAACCTCCCAAAGGGTCTGGGAAAAAAAAAACAAACCATCATCATCACCAGGCTCTCTGCTAAATAACACCATTGTAAACTGGACTTCCAACTAGATCTGCCTTTGAAGCCTACATCTCCCAGTGCAAAAACACATTTCAGGAAATGAATAAAAGTGCTAAACAAACATCATCCTGTACATTGAGAAACTGTACAGGTAAGGCTTCACTAAAATGACAAGTCACTTCAACCAGCAGAAGCAACCCAAAAAATGCAATAGTGCAAGGAGCCAGGCAGATGCAGGGGCTGCTTTGTGGTCTGTGGCTCACACAACATCCTTTGGTATCAACACTCCCAAAATCTGTCTATTGCATATACTCAAATACAGATTCTAGAAACATTTTTAATCTGGGGCTCAGGCTAAGATGAAAGTAATGTTTGTTCCAAGGTAAGGACATTTCCCTACAGAGGTTCCCACGGTAAGACCAGCAGAACATTTTCCTTCTGGATTTTTCCAACTACAGCAGCAAAAGGCTTTTTTTTTTTTTTTTTGTCCAACAAACTAAAAGCTTCTCTAGGAAAAGAAAATTATTTTATTCTATGGGAAAACAGGGAAAACATTTATACTGGAAAAAAAATGTAAAGGCCACCATAAACTTTGCAGTGCTTGGTAATGTGTTCAGTCTTAAGAGGCCAGAAAAACATAAACATTATTTTACGTATTTTCCATTAGAAACCTCCCAAGACAACTGCTCTACTTTTTAGTAAAAAAAACCCCAGTTAAAGAAAAAAAAACCCCCACACAACAAAACAAAACAACCAAAAAACCCCTACCAATTCCATTGTCAGCCCACATTAAAAAGAGACATTAAAGCAAGAGTAAAGCACAGAAGGGTGAACTGACTCTGCCAAGGTCTCTCATATACCAGGTGACTGTACTGAGAAGCCCAAATATATGTTTTCTATAACGGTCTCACAATCAGATCCCCCAAAGTAAATACAGTCAAACAACAGCAGGGACTAAGAGAACATTTTTTACCACCGTATTTCACGATTTAGTTTGAGACAACTAAATATCACAACCAGATTACTCATTCTCTTCGTTTCCTGGTCATTCATACTGCAATGGCTACAAAGCAGGCACAAAAGGCTACTGCTCTCCTTTAGCATTTTAAGGTGGCCATATGACCATATGACTCTACACAGCACTGGTCAGATCACACCTTGAGTACTGCGTTCAGTTTTGGTCCCCACTATACACAAGAGATGTGGACAGGCTGGAGACAGTCCAGAGAAGGGCCCCGAGGATGATCAGAGGACTGGAATCTGTCATGGGAAGAAAGGCTGAGCAAAATGGCTTTGTTCAGCCTTGAGAAGAGAAGGTTTAGGGGAGACCTTATTACCATGTCCCAGTACATAAAAGGTGGGCCAAGAAGATGGAGATTCCCTTTTCACAAGGAGTCACGTGGAAAAGACAAGGGCATGGGTACAAGTTACCCCGGGGAGATTCCAGCTGGACTCCAGAAGAAGATTTTTCACCACAAGAACAATTAGAGATTGGAAAAATCTCCCAAGGGAAGAGGTGGATTCTCCTACACTGAACACTTTTAAGACTCCGCTTGACAAGGTGCTGGGCCAGCTTATTTAAACTATATAGAATCAGAGAATTGAAGGGACCTTAAAGATCATCCAGTTCCGACCCCCCTGTCAATGACAGGGACACCACCCACTAGAGCAGGTTGCTCAGAGCCCCAGCCAGCCTGGGCTTAAAAACTTCCAAGGATGGGGCTT
>WTSP01028060.1:0-11022 GCA_025331215.1 Actenoides lindsayi | reverse complement strand
TTCCAAGGATGGGGCTTCCACCACCTCTCTGGGCAACCTGTGCCAGTGTCTCACCAACCTGTGCCAGTGTCTCACCACCGTCACGGGGAAGAAATTCTTCCTCATGTCTATATATATATACAGTTTACCTCAAAAGGTTGGACAAGATGATCCTTGTGGTCCCTTCCAACCTGATATTCTATGATTCCATGACATGTTGGAACCAGCATTTACAGCAGAGGACAGGCTGGGGAGAGGCAGGTCAAGGGCAAGCGTTTCCGAAGCACATCACATACCCACATCATCAAGTCTTATTGTTATTTCTGAGGAAGGCCAATTCCAGTGTTATTACCCTCAGCTATAATTACTAATGAAGACAAACCCAGTGCATTCAAAACTCTGAAATCCTGCCAGTCCACAGCAGCTTAATGCAAGGCTCTATTTACAAAAGAAAACTCTTGAGGGAGTATTTCATTTTCTTACTGCTTCACTGAACTGTAAATTAATGCTGCTCTCCAAAGCACCTTAAGTCAATAAAAAGCATAAACATTTCGATGGCTTCCGTATTTATCTGCCAATGCTAAATCACATGACACCAAAATATAGTAGGTCGGCACACAGTACGTAAGAGCAGAAGAGGTAAGGCCAGTGAGGGCCAGGAAAAAGACATTAGGACCATCACAGGGTTTGTCTCTCCCTAAAGCCATCTGAGAGCACAACACATTCCAGGGCAATGGATTCGACAGAGAGCAGTACACTGCAATTATACAGCATACAAATAGAGAGCTGAATGAGGGGGAAAACACCCCACCAAACTTCCCAGGGTTTTGGTAAGTGGATTTCCATGCAAAAACTACCCAGAAATATCTCATTATGGAATAGCAAAGGGAAATCGTTAGCTGAAGAAACAGCTCGCAGGTACTAAGCACTTAACAAATAGTGGGACAAAGGACTCCTTGGAGATGCATCAACGGTGATGTTTAAGGGTGTGTTTAAGGTCTTCTTTCATTTTCTTGAAAACACAACAGATCTTTGCTTCCTACAGTTAAGCTGATTCTATTTTATAGCACTAGGACATATCCGTATCTGCTTTCGGCGTAGAGAAGAGCCGAGTGAAGAAAAGGTTCTCTGTAAAACGGATTCTCTGCATAAACCAGATTTCCAAAGATCCTGGAGGCAAACTCATGATGGAAGCTACCACCACAGCAGCCTTTGCTTCGCCTGAAGTCCTCTGTCTGCATTTTCAACTCCCGTACCTTGAGCTCAGCGCCTGTCCCAGCCCTGGGCGCTCTCCTGCCCTGGCCCCTGCACATCCCATAACCACTGGCAGAGCAAGGCAAGTGCTCTGGCTGGTTAAACACCACTCTGGACACAGGAAGGCTGTAAAACGGCTGGAAGATGAAAGAATCCAAGGATGGTGATATGCTCTGTGGGAGCAGCGGGATGTTTACTCTGCCTCTATGGCTACTGCCGGGTTATGTTTCTCCAGCCAACAGGCCAGATGACATTTGAGCTCAGATTGCTGCCTTCCCCTCACAGATGCTATTTTTAGATTATTCTTTTTTCTCTAACCAGACAGCAACGTTCATAAGATCTGCAGGAATTTCTTATCCTCCTATTTGTTACCACCCCACCATTAAGGGGAGCTGAAAACAGCCCATGAATACATTCAAAAGACACGGGCAAACAGCGTGACCATCTAACTGCCTTTTTCTTTAACAAAAAAAAAACCCCAAAGAAAACGAAACAACTAAGAGCACATTATAAAAGACTGGAAATAAAACAGTGCAGGGATCCTCAAAAGGCAAGAAATTCAACTCCCAGAGCTCGCTCACTCTCTGAACTGTGTGCTCCAGGGAGTGCAAACTGACACGGCACAGGAAAAAAAAAAAAACAAGAGCAGCGACAGACACATCCAGTTTTTGAAGCCTCGTGGTTGTTAAGCATATGAAAAGAATCTATTAAATACCCATGCCTTTAACCATCTTAAATATTAGAAGCTTGATCTGTACTGAAGGGAGTGGAATAGCATTGATACGGACACCCAACGGACTGGGTGCCTTCACGAAACACAGCTCTGTTCTCGATACGCGACGCACCCGCCCGCTACAAAAATCATCATTTAAAATCTTCAACAGAACGATGGCTGTGGGCGTTTTTCTTTATCCTGCAAAGTAACCAACCCTTCTACCTAGCTTCATAGTGGCAAATGTGGAACGTATTTATACGAACGTGTTTATCTGAATGGATTGACAGGTACACGCGCAAAACCCTCGTTTAAACGGCTTGCCCCGTACGAAGTCCTGTTGTACCAGCAAATACAGCAAGAGTATGTTTGTCCATCTGCCTGGAGCAAGCCAAACAGTCCATCTATACCTGACAGCCACCAAAAGCACACAGCCCAGAGCACAGTCCTCTCCAGCACTATCACCACGGCAAGAGCTTCTCCGTGGGCAGCAGAAACGCTGCAGCCAAGGCTCCCCCAGGGCTTCCGCAGTGGGCAAGACTAACACCTGGAGAGACAGCAGGAAACATGCCCCTAACAGCGAGACTACCTTTGGGTAGGGAAATCCCAAGGAAGGCCGTTCAAAGGTGCAATCCTGTGAGATCTGAGGGTCTCACGCGGGTGCCCGCTTCGGACTCACCACCATTAGTTCTCCTCTCTCTAAAATACAGCCGAGGTGCAGACAGCGGGTGTCTTGTCCAAGGTCAACAAGGCTGGATCTCAGAGCAAGGGTTTCAAATTCAAGGGTCACCGGCTCCTAGTCTTGATAAGAACAACCTATTTTTATATAAACATTCATTTGCACAATAACAGTCCTGTTGCCTGCAGGGAGAAGTCCTCTCCAGTGCCATTGTCAGACCAGTTAAAGACCCACCTGTGGGAATATTTCAGAAACAGAGTCAGCATTGTTACGGGTTGACTAATGCCATTAAGAGACTGTGAGAAAAGTTTCCTGTTAGAATAACAGCCACTGCTACAAAGAGGTATTTAATAATTAACTCTGAAGAAAAACTATTCAGGAAAGGGATTTCCGTCTGTAAAAAACTGCCAGAGCTCCTAACACTTGGATTCTGCAGCTTTCTTTGGGATTATATATATCAAATCAAGAAGCAGCTCGCCAAGTTACTAAATGAAAATGCTGGAGAAAAATCAAGCATGGCCTTTTCTAACTATATGAAAACAAAACTGCTTTGCAGACAGACCTGAAGAATGGGGGGTAGAGTCCCAACCTGCCGTGCCACTGCACACCTCTCCCACAGTCCTGCAGAAAAGGTTGCAGAGAAGAAAATCTGAATTGAAGACTGACTCCAATGGGCAATTTGCAATTTGATGGCTTCAATCTCCACTTTCAAACTGGGAATAACTAGCATGGCCTCCCAAAGAAGCAATCCCACCCTCCCTTGCACCCTGGACCACTCCATTCTTGCCACCAGCCTGCTTTAATCTCTGAGCTAACACAAATATGGAAGCAGAACAAAGCATCAATCCAGGGTTGATGTTTTTTTTTGTTTTGGGAGGTTAGTTTCAGCATCCATCACGTCTCTGAACTGGATGACTATGCAAATGTTTGCAGAAGCAGCAGGAGGAAGATGGCAGAGGGCCAGGAGCAAACAGCCAGGGCCTGAAAAGGGCAGAACCTCTTTTTCTAAAGGCACTATGAACACTTGCCAGTATAAAGTGGATCTGAGACACCACTGCCCAAGTGACGGGATGCAAATCTACATCAATATGGCCATTAACTGATTCACTCTGATGGAAATCTGTTTGATGACTAGTGCTGGAATATCAGGACTCTGAACACGACAACTCACCGAAACCCCCAGATACAAAATTCATCCATCCAAATGCAAATCCTAAAAGTGTAACACCTGTGAGAAGAAAAACAACGTTCCCAAGGAGCACGAACCAGCCCACAGCAAAACTGCAGGGGAGACGAGGCCCTTGGAGCTCCCCCTGTTCTCCCAGGCCCATCAGTTGAGGAGGCAGCTTTGTTGTGCTGGTCAGGCTCCGGTCCTGGCGGCCTTCTCCAAAAGGACCAGCACAATCTTTCCATGTTATCTTCATCCTGGTAACAAAAAACAGTGGGCAGGCAGCAAAACAAAGTGTGGCCCCAAGCGTGCTCCTTTGGTCAGCGCCAGGCAATGGCCCTTGCACAAAGGACACACAGATGAGGTGCTACCAGGCTCAGCACTCCCCAATCTCTGCAGGCTTTTAGGAAGTGTGTCCCTGCTGCACTACAAAGTAGCCCATGTGCTATTGCAGGGACTGACTCAGAGAGGCTATGTCACAAAAAAATACTTTCTTGGGGCTCAGGAGCTCAGATGAAGTCCAAGGGTCAGCAAGGTCCATGTCAGGCCACATGGCCTCTGGGTCAGGAAACACTCCCTGGTTTGATTTTATTTAGAAGTACAGATGTAGCTTTGGAGACTGAAAAATAAAGAATGACGACACGCAGGAAGGCTCTAAGAAAGTTAATCTGTTATTCTGCAGTTCCCTTGATCTGCCTCTGTAAAATGGGGCAACTGATTCTTGAGTCTTATCTAAAGCACTTCCACTCTGTGGAAGAAAATGCTAGAAAACCAAATCACTCGCACATTATTCAGAAAAGCCCCCCTCCATGGCAATTAATTAAACAAATCTAATCACTATTTTGCTGTTCACAGCCCCCATAATTACGATTTTATTCCCTAACCACCAGTCCTTCACTTACATTCACTTTGGTTACACAGTCTGGTAATGCATTTTTGATCTCTCTGTTAAATAACTGAAGCACCCAAATAAATATTTTAGAAGATGTGCGTGGAGGCATAAGTAATAACGTACCAGAATGCCAAGCAAAAGTCCTCCTTCACTTTTCCCTGGAGCTGTTGTTTCTCAGCACGGCATCTCTTACTTCAGAACTTAAATATCGATTTGAAATCGGTATTGGCAATCAAAAGTCACATCCATTTCTTCTCACCAGCATCGCCAGAAGATCTTTCTAACTCCCCTCTTTAAGGGGAGATTTATGCAGCCCTTGATTTCTTTGCTAGGTTATTCACACAGGCAATATATTGTTTTGCAAAAGGGCTTAAGAGTGACACTTCCCTCCCTGTTGTTTTTTTTTTTTAAGGAAAGAAAAAGAAGAAAATTGAGTGAAGGAATCGTTGAACCTGCTCCTTATTTCTGAAGCAGCTTGTTATCCCTTGGTCATGTATATTTGCATAGCACAGAGCTGCCAAGAAGACGTTAAGCCCCATTAAGTTCTGGTATTTAATCTTAAATACCAACATCATATGATTAAAGGGGGTCTTAAGATCAGACTGTAAGAATGTAATTTTAAAAAAAATAAAAAAAATTGATGTACTTCACCTCTTGTGCACTTACAAAATCTGCATCTGAAACCTATTTCTGTGAATACAGGGTAGTTTTCTAAAAGTTTCTTCAGTTCCCAAGTAGCTTTGGATGCTAAAATTCTTCTTCGTTCTCTGTCTGTTCTACTCAGTATTTATTTCCCACGTAAACTATTCAGCCAGTCACGGTACCTTCACAGAAAGGCTGCAGTTCAGTCAGGCAGATGCAAAGAGAGATTTTGGGGCAGGGTAGACACGAAGCATGCAGGAGGCAAAAAAATGACTGTGCTGAATGAGCAGCAGGTGTAGAAAAAGCTTTAAAACATTTGAAGTTCAACACAAGAAAACAGAAAAAAACATTTAAACTCGGAGATCGACGCGAGAAAACAACCTGCTAGAAGAAAGAAGAACTGGGAGTAAAGATTTAAGACAGAGCAGCACACTTAGGTTGGCTGAAATTGGTTAAAAAACTTTACAAAGAGAAAAAAGAGAAAGGTTTAAACGCATTACTAAGGGAGACAGCATTTATAAATGTTAACCACAGGGAAGGCCAACTCCCACTGGCAATAGAATATTTTAAGTGCCTTCTCTTGAGCACCTGCAAGGTTTCCACTACAATTCTGCCTGACCTTTATTTAAAGGTCGTTCTTCCAGACATGGAATTATGGTCAGCCCCATGAGCCCCAAGGCAGGTAGCTTCTAGGCTCTGTTCATTTCTATAGTTGTTTTTCATATGGCCTCTACTTTGGTGCATTTATTAGAACTTCCATTTTTCCAATATACGGGCTAACAAGAGCCAGTCCTCATAAGGCACTCTATAAATACTGCTTGCAATGGATACTATAGTTCACTAGGACAAATCATAATGCACTGGGAAAGTATTAAACACGAGACTGGATCCCGTGTGTGCAATTGCACACACACTTAGTTGTAAAAACTACTTCCAGTTTGAAAATTCATCTGTTGGGGATGTATTAATTCAAAATGCTAAAACACTTGAAACAGTGTTAACCTGAAACTTGAAGACGTTAAGGAAAAGAAGCTAAATAAGTAGCAAGTAAAGAGTTAATTCAAATAGGATGAAAACCAACCAAACACACCAAGAGTGTTGTCCCAGACACCAAAGTTCACAGCATCCCAAATCTGAGATGTTTCTTGGATTCATAAATTCAAGTAAATGCCCCTTTCTAAGCAAGTAGGGTTAGCCCTGTCTTACACTCTTTGTATTTTTGATCTTGCTAAGAGCAAAAACATATAGAGTAACTTTCTGAGATCCTTTTAAAGCAACGTCATCGTGCACGGGGAATCAATCGTGTGTGTAATCCTACCACAGCCAACAGAATTACTTGAGGAAAAATCTCCAACAAGACTTGACCCTTGCATGTTGTGTGGATCCATTAAGGCATTTCTTCGTAATTTGACAGCTTTTCAGTTACCAAACCAGGAAAACATGGTACAGATTCAGCTGTTGCACTGACTCAGCCCCCAGTCTAAAGTACAACTTCTAAATCTTTACTGTCATGAGGCAGACTTGGAGTGAGTGAAGGGAGATTTCCAAGTTGCAGCCTTCAGCAGAGATGCTACAACGCGAGTAAGCAGCTACACACTGCTCTCTAAGTGAGGTGGAAGTTTCACACCACTTCTGTTTTGAAAAGTCACTATCTAGTTATAAGAGGTGGATATAATGCTCATTCCCCTGACAAAACTGAAGGATATAAATGAAAGGATATAAAACTTACATATAGGGCCAGCAGTTTCATTTTCTAGCCCTTCTGTTTCCAGCCTCTGCTCGCACTCGACTACATAAATCTCAAAAAGATTATAAATATCCAAAAGATTAGAATATGTTGGTAGGGGAATGGCATAAGAGAATTTTAAAAGATTTACAACAGGAATCTGAAATTAAAAAAAATAAAATAAAAATCAAAGCTTGTTGAACATATTTACCTCAGGTTCATGCTCCTGGTGGACAAAGCAGCTTAGCTGCTTGTTAATTTGTATTTTATGCTTATCAGCCTCTTTCCTCTTTATCCATAAAGAAAACAGTTGGTGATAATTCAAATACAAACATAATTAAATGTTAACAGAGAAGCGCTGCTGCTGCCTTGTTATGTAGATTAGATCAGGTCCTGGGAGTAGATAAAGCAGATTCTCTTTTCCCTTTACATATGGGTTAGCATTTAGAGGCTGCTATAAAGTTTAACCTGGATTTTCTTCAGATGTGACCCTGGTGGGGGCCACTATATTATTTTCATTTATTTGTCAGGTTGCCAAAAATAGTCTCGCTGTTTGCTTCACTTTAATCGAAGAAATAATATGCCAGATGAAAAAGCAAAGCTTCAGTAGATGCTCCATTTTTTTCTTATGAAACGTTATCTTTGTCCAAGAGCCGGTTGAAAAAAAATGCAATTACCCTTTCTTGTGTGTGGTGGCTTTTTTTTTTTTCTTAATTAGCTTCCACAAATTCATTTTTATTTCACCTCAGTGGGAAACACCCCTTAAAGTCTGCAGAGGACACTGGGCATCCAATGTCTTCAGCAGCCTCCAGGGTGGGATTTGGAGGCACAGAGCTCAGAGTCTCCAGGGATCTGGAGGCACAGAGCTCTGACCCTCCAGGGATCTGGGGGCACAGAGCTCTGACCCTCCAGGTCTGCAAACCTGGAGCAGTCCCCCAGCAAAGTGTCCCGTGGTTGGAGATTTCCAAGCTACACCACTGCAGTGCACTGCTCTACAGAGAACACCAAAATACAGGACTTTTGTAGAAATCAAGCTTTGAAATGCAGAAATCTCCACAAAATAAATGATTTATTTTTTTTCTCTGTATTAATCTGCTTACCTGGAGCTGTTTGCAAGCTGTCAAATGCAGAGACCAGTTCCATTGATCAGCTTCATTTGTAGTTAGGTTTCATCTGAATTACTAATAGGAGGGCCCAGAAATCTCAGATCAGGAGCAGTTGTACGAACATGGGTCAGGTTGTGACCCTTATTTTTCACGTTTGTAAGTATACTGGTAATGCATGAGGCAATGTCATAGGTGAATAAACATCTAGCTCAGTTGCTGCCTTCATTTCTGAAGAGCTGAGCAGGAACAAGCCCTGGCTTCAGTAAGGACCACTAAATCAACTTAGGTAGAGAGGAAGGAGAAAAGGCAGAAGGAACTACCTGGCCTTCATATACTTCACTTCTTTTCTTAACCGTGAGGGAAGCAACAAACACATGATGACCCAGAAAGGATGAGCACGCCGTAGAAGAACAAGGGCAGGTGACCAGCCCTTGGTTTAGCCAAACTCGAGTGTAGGCAAAGCCACGTGCATGTCCTCACTATCTCTCTGCCCATCTGTGTATGTCTGCAGCAAACATCCCTGTTTCCCAGTGACAGATGGTCTCCAGGCTTGTCTTATTCTAACTACAGAAAAAAATTACCTGAAATTATTTTTTTCCAGAGGAAATTTTGAAAAAGGAACTCTGCTGATCTTCTCTGTATCTTGCCTGCTTTTTTTCCCACCCAAGGGAAGAGTATCTTGGGCTCTAACCGATACTCCAGCCTGTGCTCAGGGCACAATTAAGGACATTCTTTAGGACTGTGTATGTGAATGATGAGGATGGTGACAGAAGATGGGGGAAATATCTGCAGATCCAAGTCATGTGGATCAGAAGGGTCTCTGGATGTCTGTAGTTCAGCCTCCTGCTCAAAGCAGGGCCAGCAATCAGATCTGCTTGCGCTGCTCATGGCTTAATCATGGTCTGCCTTGAAAAACCTCCAAATGCAAAGGCCACCTAATCTCTCTGAGCAACCTCTGCCCAACTGTCCTCATGGGGAAGAAGATCTTCCTCATACCCAGTCTGAACTTCTCTTGCTTCAACGTGTGACTGTTGTCTCTCATCCTTCTGCCATGCACTGCTGCGCAGAGGCTGGCTCATCATCTCAGTACCCTCCCGTAGGTCTGGGCTGGCTGATGCTCCCTGAATCTGTCTCTTCTCCAGGCTGAGCAAGTCCCTGGCCCTCAGCCTCTCCCTACAGGACAAATACTCCAGCCTGCACTCCCTTGGTGGCACTCCGCAGAGCCTGCTCCAGTTCATCAGCATCTTTCCTCGATTTCCCAAACCAGACGCCGTACTCAAGATGCGGTTTACCAAGTGCCAAGTCAAGTGGTAGAAATCACTTTTCTTGATCTGGTGGCCGTGCAGCTTGCCAGGACAGCCCAGGTTGCTGTTAGCTGCTGTCGCTGCCAGGCGCACTGCTGGCCCATGCCCAGCTCGCTGCCTGCCTGGACACACCAGTCCCTCTCCTCAGAGCGGCTCCCCTGCCAGGCAGAACCCACCTGCACTGCTGCAGGGCTCTGCCTTCACACGTGCAGCACTTCAGCATTTGTCCTCGTTGAACTTCACACAGCTCCTGCCAGCCCAGTTGCCCAGCCTGCCTTGGTCCCTAGGGATGGCAGCCCCGTTCCCCCAGTTTGGTGCCAACTGGAGACTCGACAAAAGCACGCTCCATCGCCTCCTCTGGGGCAGAAGGGAGAGATGAGGTCGTTTTGCTCTCCTACTGATCCATGTAACAAAGCCATGACCAAACCATTTCCAAAAGCCTAACCCTACGAAGAAGGGCAAGGTGTGGACTAAGTTTAGAAACAACATTTGCAGCCACGCTGGACAGTTTAGACTGGCTGAGGCCAACAGCAAAATGCAACACTTGGATTTGTATTTTATCTTTAAATAGAGCTCTAAAAGTTAAGATGAAACCAAAAGTTTAACCTACAATGAAGTCCTTAGTCCTATAACCCTAAAGCTTCCTGAAAGCATATAAGCAAACATACCTTTAGCAAGCAACATTTTCTTTATAGCTGCGAAATATTCTTATCTTTCTTTCTCTTTTTAATATATTTCTATTGTCAATACTTACACGCTGCAAAACACACAGATGTGTACAGGGTTTTTTCCACACATACAAATGCACGTGGGCTGGGAAACCTGCTATCCATGATAAATTCCTTTCCCGTGCTTTCCAAGGGGACATCACATTTAAAATTGTAGTTTACAACAGAGATGCAGGCAAATTTCAGCATCACCAGAAGTTCTGGATTTGTGCAGGTCACGGAGAACCCTTTGCAAAGTGTGATTTCTACCTGTTTATGTAGCTCTTTAATTCAGTCACAGGTAATGGAAGTCCTAAAACGAGGCTGCTGGAGAACCAGAAATACTTTAAACGGATTTATTTCTAATTGACTAGATTTTCATGTTGATTGTACTCCTGCAGAACCTGATTAAGGGAATTCATTACCATTTATAATTTTATGACAGTATACATTGGAGATTCCAGCCGTGGAAATTAGCACAGTCTAATCAAGGTATGCAAACTGAATAGAAAAGCATTTAAAAAAAAAATAAATCTTGATTGAATCATGATATAGAATATTGCTAAGAAACATGTCTGAAATATGGCTAGAAGTGGCATCTCTTGAACTCCAGGCATTACTACCACCAGGTTCTGCCATTAAGAAAGCACTTAGTGAAAGCTCTTACTAGATGCTCCAAAGATATCCACAGCAGTAGCTGGTACAGGATTTGACAGTCAGAAATCTTGGGGATGGCCACTCACACGGGACCACACTTCATAGTCACAGAACGATAGGGGTTGGGAGGGACCTCTGGAGAGCATCGAGTCCAACCCCCCTGCCAGAGCAGGGTCACCCAGGGCAGCCCACACAG
>WTSP01028059.1:35212-62864 GCA_025331215.1 Actenoides lindsayi | reverse complement strand
GCTGAATGGCAGCACAGCCTTCTGGTGTGTCAGCCACTCCTCCCAGTTTTGTGTCATCATCAAACTTGCTGACAGTGTACTCTGTTCCCTCATCCAGGTCACTGATGAATATATTGAATAGTACCTACCCCAGTACCGACCCCTGAGGGACTCCACTTGATACAGGCCTCCAACTAGACTCTGCCCCATTGACCACAACTCTCTGACTTCTTGCCTTCAATCAGTTAACAATCCACCTCACTACCTGATCATTCAGACCATATTTTCTCAGTTTAGTTGCAAGGATGCTGTGGGAGACTGTGTCAAATGCTTTACTGAAATCCAGACAGACCACATCCACGGCACTGCCATCATCTATCCACCTGGTAATGCTATTCCACTGGTCGGGATCACTTGGATATGGCATTTTGGTTTTGCTGAATGTCAGGAAGGGACAAACTGTATCTTTGGATCCTATCTTTGACATTCCCAGGTTGTCTGCTGTGTTAAGTCATTTGCATTCCCCAAAGACAAGGTTCAAAACAATTTAATGGTGCTTTTTTTTTATGCCAGGACTTGGCCCACACTCTTTCCTGTCATGTCATCTGAAAATTAGGAGGATTTTTTTGTACTTTATAATTTGTTGTTCCTATTAAAATACCGCACATACACATTTGACTCCTTAATAAACCCATCCTAGGACTCTGCAAGGGTCTGGACTAACAGCCTCCACTTGATTTGGTACAGCAGTTGTGATCCTGTGAAAATGTCCTCTCAAAATCTTGTTACTTTTCCAATAAAAGATTGCACAGCTACAAACTTTGCCTCACAGGTATCCCTAGATGTCCCATCACCATGAATTCATGCTATGGTGCCAGTCATAAGCCTCAGTTACACTTTATGATCCATTTTGGACCAAAATGGGGAAATTTGCAGCTCAGGGAAGGTAACTGAGTGGTTTTGGCATCCCAAGATGTCTGAATATGACTTTATGGGAAGGGTATTTTGGGTCTTGGCTAGTTTTGGTGGTTGATCTTCACATTGGTCAGCTCTGAGCTAAAGGCCACTGGTGAGAGTATCACCATGTGACTCCTGATGTTTTGCACTATTGGAAAAACAAAGGTAGGTCCATTCCTTTCTCTTCTGATACATACCTCAAAAGACAGTATCTTTTTGACTAATTTAGCTTTCTCCTCCTGAACTTGTGGCTTATCTTGCACCAAAACACTGGGAATAGTACATTCCAGGCTATCTCTGTCCCATTATCTCAACATGGAAAAGCCATTTCAGGACGGTGATTTCATTATACATCATTGATGGGGGATAAATTATTAAAGCAGATTCATAAAAAATGAAAGACATTTTACACAGAGAATGAGTCCTGACAGTAACCCAGATATGTCACAAAAACTGATTGCCACCAAATAGGAAAACCTGCCCCTTGCCAGAGCAGAGAGGGGTAAACTATGAAAGATGCATGAGGGTAGAAGGAAAAATGAAGTGATTGGAATGACAAAGCGGGAGATAAATGCATCAAGGTAAACGAAACAAAAAAGACAATGGAGGAAAGGGAGAGTGCATAGAGGTTAAATAATTCAGGTCAGGATTTTTAAGAGCCTTGAAGAAACAAGGAAGCATAAGTCATTTAGGAATTGTTGGAGGGGGAGTGGGGAAACAACCAAACCAACATGCTATTTACAGCATTAAAGAGTTGTTGGATTTTCTCTGTTATTTGGACAGACCTTGGCTGATGTAAATCAGCAAAGAGTCAATAGAGTTGAGGGCATTTACAGACTTCTAAGGAAGTGTCCCATAAATCAGAAAAGCAAATCCAACAGATGCAATTCCAGCAGTTTTAGTCACTTTACACCACAGATGCTCTTGGCCTCAGATCCTGTTTGAATCCTTCCCTCTGTTCTGCCCTTGTGCTTGATGGACCTGTCTGTGAACTCCCCTCAGCCACTGAGCTCCTTCAGTCACTGTCTTATTAAATGGAATTAATTTGTCAGATAAGGAGTTTTGCAGCATTAATCCATGTTAATGCTGCCAGTGCCGCTGGTGGGCAAAGCAGCTCTTATAAACTTTACATGTCTCCTCAGCCCTGGGCATACTTTTCCCTGAAAATCAGTGGAAGTCTTAAAATCTGTGAAGTCTAGGACCTACAAAGAGTGAAATTCAGTCTGAAACCTTCCTGAACACTTTCCTCGTCTTTTCTGGTACTGCTGCTCCTCTTCTCTGGTGGATACATCCTCCCTATACCAGTTTTATTACCCAGCTCCTGGAGGGCAGAACAGAAAACTTTGCCTCCTGCCTCTATCTCCCTCCATTGGATTTAATTCCTGATCTGGAAATTTTCCTTTTTTTTTTTTTTTTCCATTGCTCTAATTTCTGGTCTCTGGTATTGCTCCTATTTTAGCCTTGTCTTTACTCGCTTATGGGATTCCCTCCTCTCCCTCACCCTTACAGATTTGTACTGCTGCTGATACAAAGCACAGGCAAGGCTGCAAGGATGTACCAAGTACACTACAGATAAAAGCAGTCATGTAAAATTCAGCCACATTAAATTAGTCTTGCTGGTAGGAAGATAATTCCTATTAATCATGTCTATTACAATAATACCTCAGGATAAGCAAAAGACAGGCAGAGCAGTGAACAGCACAAAATGAGGGAAATTCCTAGCCTCAAATACTGTGTAATCTAAAAAGACAAGCATGGTGGGAAATTATATATAATATGTCAGGTGGGCAGCATGACAGTTGGAAACTTGATTATTTTTGAGAGTAGGAGGAACCCGAGTGGGACATATTATGTAGGGGAAGAAAAGCTAAATGGAAGGAGAAGTGGAAGAAGCAAGAGTCTGAGGATAGCAGTTGACACCAGGAGGAAGGGGAGGGTAATATTAGCAATGGAGAACAGAATCTGCCAGGATACAGAAATTGTTTGGGATTTTTTCTTAATAAATAGTAAATATTCCATCTTGGGGCGAAAGGAAAATTTTGGAGTGAGATGGGGGAGACGCTGAGTTAAATCAGAACATTGCATTAGCAGTTGGATTTGATGATCTTAAAGGTCTTTTCCAACCTATACTATTCTATGATTCTATTATTCTATGATTTCTATATGAAATTAAATTTGAATTACTTTTTTTTGGTTGGTCTGAAATATTGTACTCAGTCTGATAGAAAAATATGTGGTTATCTATGAGTTATGTAAATGTTTTCTAAAGTGGGCATCTTCTGCCTTGATTTGGGTCAACATTTAAATTGACTCCACTGTTTCAAAACCTGCCTTTGTGAAATTTCACCTTCCTACTTCAGACACATTTCCTCACCATTTCCACTGGTAAAATGAAGCTTGGTGGCTGCTTGTTCCTGCTTTCACCTTCTACTGAGATGCTTCAGGGAGATGAAGAGGCAGAAGAGATATCTGTATTTTGGTGAATGTTAGGGTTGGGTTTTCTGCCCCTCCAAGACACCTCCCTGAAGTTCAGATACTGATGGCAGAACAAGGTTTTTTTTCTTATGTGTTCCACCATGGATGTCTGGGTTACTACAAATACTTGTGTATAGATAAGTTTCTTTGCTGAATGGATTTATGACGCCTTTTTATCTTGGGTGCGTCTGATTCAGACACAAGTGATGAGTTCTGAGATATCAGAGAGCAACACCCAGATGCCTGCCAGGTCCTGCTGTCCTGGGACACCAGCACCTCCTGGGATCTGGAGTAAAACGTCCTGCAGGCCACCAACGTCTGGCGCTGGAGCTTTGGACTGGGCTCCTTTCTAATAATTTTACAATCATGGCAATTATACACAAAAAACATTAATTACTTAATCATGTGTAACAAAGACCCTTCAGCTATTGAGCAAGGCACACGTTCGGTGCAATTATTCACAGGCATGTAATCTACTTCCCTTTGTACTGAATATTTCATTAGTTACTATTCACATCTTCTCAGAGGTGCTTTTCAATGGTTCAGTGATTGGATTTACTCTAATTTCTTCTTGGCTTGTACAAATGCTGCTGCAACAAATATTCCTCTGTATTTTATCCCTTTAACAAGGTAGTTCATTCCAACGTTCCTGTTTCCAAAAAGAACTCGCCATAATGTGAACATAGAATGACAGAATCACAGAATGGTTTGAGTTGGGTGGGGCCTTCGAAGGTCCAGCTCCCCTCTTGCCATGGGGAGGGACATCTTCATGTAGACCAAGTTGTTCAGAATCCTGTCCAACCTGACCTGGAATGGGTCATCTACCATCTCTCTGGTCAACCTAGGTAAATGTTTCAGCACCGTCAGTGTAAAACAATTCTTCCTTCTATCTAGTCTAAATCTACTCTCTTGCAGTTTAAAACTGACACTCCTTGTCCTATCACAATAGGCACTACTAAAATGACTGTCCCCATCTTTCTCATAATTCCCCTTTAAGTACTGTAAGGCTGCAAGGAGGTTTCCCCAGAGACTTCTCTTCTCCAGGCTGAACAACCCCAACTCTCTCAGCCTGGCCTCACAGCAGAGGGGTTCCAGCACTCCCATCATTGCTGTGGCCTCCTCTGGCCCCACTCCACAGTCCACATATCTCCTGTGCTGAGGACTCCAGAGCTGGACCCTTGACATTAGAAGCCTGAAGAAATTTTGGGCTCCTGCTTTGCCTTGAAGGTCCTTTGGGTAGGTCCTTGTGTTTCTGTACTACGTCTGTACAGCTCTTGGCACTCTTGGGATTTTGGCCATCCCAGGGAGCCTTAGTGGTACAACATGAAGAGCAAATAGCAGCAGCAGCAGCAAACAAGGGTGTCTGCAAGTGAACGGGACTGGATGTCCTAAAACATTCACTCCTTTTAAAGCTGATCCAGCCATGGCTGGAATCATTCTTGATTTACTTCTGCACAAATTTATGGGAGGAGGAGGAGAAGGTGTATTACGGACTTGCATCTTCTGTTTGAAAAACTTGAATGACTTCTCCAAGCCCAAGGCAGTCTCCTTCTGAACTAGACCCAGCAAACCAGACCCTCTGGTTTTGGAGGGCTCCAGGGAAGCTGCCCAGCTCTTCCCACCTCTGATGAAGTAGTTGCCTTGATAATTATTCAAGGGAATAATTTGGGAAGGAAGAGCAGTCTTCTGCTTAAAGCTAGCACTTGCAGAAAGTAAAGCAAATCCCAGATCTAAATGTTATAACACTTCAGCCTAAACCTAGGGGTATTTATTGGAGTGTGCTGGACCAGTTCCTTGCTGGAACTGAAGTGTGGGTATTTCATGCACTTTGCTGTCTGTAGAGGACAGGCTGTAGGGCTGGCCAACATCTCCCATTATGTGCTGCTTATGGACATAGGGAGCCTCACACAGAAAAGATGGGCATACAGAACAACCAGACCTGCTAATCTCAGTAACCAGTTGCATCTCTCCCACATTTTCAGTTCATGCTTTACAATTTTTCAAATGAAACATTTCTGGAAAAAATGCTGAGAAAAAGCACTGTTTTGCCAGCAAGTTTTTGGTGTCTTGTCCAGTCCTTGCCCTAAATTGCAAACTGAACAAATTGAACGTTAACAGCCTCAGAAAAAGGTCTGAGATGTCCTCGGCGACAACACAATGACAAGAGAACCTGCTAGATGTTGCACACCTTCACCTGGTGACAACAAAATGTGAGTTCCTGACAGCGGTTAAGAATTTATGGTGCATTAAATATGCCAAGGATTTTTAAAGAGTTGCTAATGCTATCAACTAGACTTCTGGGATAATCTCTGAAATCCAATAAGAAAATTTGGTGAGTTATGGAAGTGAACCTTATCTTTCCATTGCCCATGTAAACTAGAGATATCAGTGAAACCAGTGCTGTTCCACAGCTGTGAATAAAGGGAGAATGGGACGCGGTTTTCTTTCTCTGACTTTACTGAATATAAACAAAGGCACAGACATGCTAACTGCATTACACAGACCCTGGTGACAGTAACTTCTTAGTGCTTGAGAGACAAGAGAAATTGTCACTCAACTCTGATCATCAGCTTTATTTTATGCCAGCCAAAAAATACATATTTCATGCAGACTATACATTGTTTGCTCCAGCCGCTGCTCAGAAGAAAGTGCTCGACTTCATGTGCGTTGGTCCTGCACTAAGGTACTTGGTTCTTGTTCTGTAGCACCAGTGTTTTTTTCAGGTGTCCTGGAAGCAGAGAAAGAAATATCATTGCAAAGCTGTCAGAGCAGTTGGCTGGAGAACAGCAACAAAATGCCACTCCCAAGTTGGAATTTGCCCCATCACAAGTGGCTCCACAGAGCGTTCCCCAAGCAGCCCACACATGTTTGGTATGTCCTCAGGCTGGTTGGTTGAGCCTGGTCCTGGTCCAAGATCCATGGATGTCCACTAATTAGGAGGGCTGGAGCTCTTGACTTTTTGACCAGCCCCTGGTTCAGCTGGGACCAGGATCAGGCCCACCTATCAGCTATGAAAAAATGCTTGCCAATTGATTATAACCTGCATCAAATGAGCACCTCGCTGTAAAATTGTCTCACAAAGAAGCAGCTTGTTTCCCTCAAGGTTTATGGTAAAAGCCCTGCAATGCAGGGGAACTGAGCTCTTGTGCAGCTCAGGAAGCACCTGGTGCCTGATAACCAACAGGAAAACAAGGCCAGCTAACATACAGTAACCCCCATTTGAGAGCAGCCCTTCTCCTCAATGTCCCCAAGAGACATCAAGATGTGATGATGACACTAAGGCATTGGATGCCTCCTAGGATGAGCTGTGGAGACAGCTCTGTACCTGGGGTAATCTTGGTTGGAAGCGTAAGAGAAGAAAGCCTGGGGGGAAGTGTAGATGTTGCCAAGAGCTCTGGACGGGTGCTGTAGGGGAAGTTGGGTCTTGTTGAAGTGCAGAGGGATAGATGGGGAAGGGAAGACCTGTAGGTAATGAGGGAATCAATCTTCAACAGGAGAGAGAAGGAGAAGGAGGATGTCCAGGGAAGGGGAGAGATGTGTGATGTATGGGGAGGGATCTGTGAGGCTGCAGAAAGCAGATGGAGGCAGAAGAAATCTGCTCAGCTTTAAAATGGGCAGCTTTGCATGGCAGTTGCATCAAGGGACTGTGGAGATTGTCCTTCATCCCTCCATCCTGATGCTGGCTTTGCATAGGGAATGGTTCCAGCCTGCAGATTAAAGGAGGAAAGGAGAGGCTGACACCATGGCCAGGAGGAGAAGTGCTCGTTACCATCTATGATCAATCATAGATGATCATAGAATTGTAGATGACCCTTGGCCCATGAAACCAGTCCAACTAGGACATGTGAGTCTAACCATCCCTGCATGAGAGGCTCATGGGGCAGAACCATGTGGAGTGCCCTGGCAGGACAGCTCTCACTCAAATACTCACCCTCATTATGACCTTTGTGCTTACAGTGAAGAGCCACTTGCTGCCAGAAGCTGTTGGCAGAGGTTGGTAAGGCTTTACTCAGTGTCCAATGTGTAAGAAAATTGCAGAGTCCTTCCAACTTACCTGTTCCTATGGGACTGAGGTGAGCCCAGCACCATAAATCAAAGGATTAGGGGAAAATGCAGGGCAGCTTCTCTTTGGAAAGATGCCCCACTGTCAGGACAGACCAGCTCTGTACTGCTGATGCACAGACATCTGCTAGGACAGGACCCGTTTCTTGGTCTCTGGAGAAGGCTGGAGAAGCCTGCACATCCTTGTCAGTGGAGAGCATGCCCAAGGGCACTTGCATGTGCAAGCTGGGCAGGTTGAAGGCTGGCAGCAGGTACTCCAGATGCCAAGCCACTCCTTCTAAGCACATCTTCACATCTGTTCTAATAAAGAAGGGTGTAGTAACTACAGGGTCTGAGGTCAGGTCTTCCTGTGCCAGTGCATATGGGATTGATCCAGGTTGTAGGTGGGTTCAGGACCAGACTAATCCCACCTCTTCCTTGGTGTCCAATCCTGCTCTTGCTGCTGCCCTGAATTTCAGAATAGAGCTTAAAAGTCAAAAATCATGTTGCCCTAGAGCAACATAAACTGTTTGAAGTCACCCTTCATCAATATTCCCCTTAGCCCTTGCTAGAGTCTCCAGGGGAATTCACCCTTCTCTATAGCCTTGGCATGGTACCTATCTGTGGAGCTGTGGAGGCAGCCAAGAGGTAGTGCATGCAGCGCATGCTTGCGTAGTGGATATTTCTTCATTTTAATCCATTGTCTCTTTTTGCATGAGCGTGTGCATCTCCATCTCCCAGAGGTGAAAGAGGCTGTGTCGCATCCCCATCCCCTGGCTTCCTCATTATTTCCATCGCATACAGAGAATTGTATGATCGTCCTTCTCCATAAAGTTCATTCCAAACCTGTTTTAAACTGAAGGGAGTGTGAGGAGGAGGTAAATACAGTATTATCCTAGGAAACGGTATCCAGGCACAACATGGCATTGCACAGCCTCTCACCAGGAGAACAACAGCCCTGACTGCTCTCTGCAGGGCTGTACAGTGAGGTCTGGCCCTGAGTACCAGCCTTGGGAAGAGTGAGCTGGGAGGATGCAAATTGTAGGGTTGAAAGGAAAGTCTGATCCTGACACATAACAGTGCCTAACACACAAGCAGCATTTACAAATAACCATTGTCTTAGCCAAGTGAGGAAAGAGTTTGGAGACCTTTGCCCTCACAAGGGCTACCAGTGACAAACTGTTGGGTTAATTATGTGATGTGACACAGTGAGAAATGCAGAAGAGATGAATTGAAGGTGGCAGATCATTACTTGGGTTATGTCTGAGAGAGAAATGCAGAAAGAGTACGAAATTCAGCATGGTTTCATTTCCCAGAGACAGCACACCATATCTGGAAATAAACAATGGATGGCTACCATTAGCACACGTAACATAGTCTCTTCTTCACTGGTCTTGGTGTAACAACAGAGAGCTGGGATCTTGTGACTTGGGGTCAAAACTTGCCTCTGACAGTGATGGGCTCCAGCAATGTCATACCTTTCTTCACAGATGTGGAGGACCTGCTCATCCCTGTTCCTACACAGATTGAGGTCTTCATGTTTTGGTGGCCCCATATCAAAAAGAGCTTATTATGTTTATTGTCTCCTGCAAAATTACCTTAATTCAAAGCAGTTTATTATTTGAGTTGTTATGAAACCATACAGACAGATCCAACTCCAGGTATGTGGAAAATTAAAGGTTGCCTTCAAGAGCAACTAGAAGTAGCAGGAATCCTCTACTGGTGGCTGAGAAACAGCAAAATAACCCCTGGCACAGAGAGTTGTGACATTTGGTGCTGAAGGGGCATTTTTTAAAAAGAAGCATGAGAAATCTTTCCTTTCCTTCCCAGAGAATTCAGGTGAAGAGGTGGTTCTCCTCTGTCAGGGAACTGACCCTTTTGTTAGAGCCCTCACTCAGGAGGGTAGTGGTGGGTTCATGTCCCACAGAAGATACAAACTCATTGATTCCTGGGCAAAAGCAATTAGCAATTAGATTTTAGGTAACGGGGAGTCTCTCTTCTGAAAGCTTTATTGCCCTTTGTGCCCTTCACTGTCTGTGGTAACAGCAACAAAAATACAAGTCTTCTTTGTCCTGAAAAATGGCTTTAACATTGTCCTGGATAACAGGTATTAGTTACATTCCTTGGAAGAAGCAACAGCATCAAATAGTTGGACTAACATTGTAAGTTGCAGCAGGGAAATGAAGAATTTCAGCCAGGGTCTGTATCTAAGCAAGCAGAGGGTGGGTGAACCTTGGGAAACGTACACAAGTTTGGTGGCAGCAAGGGCTAAGGGAGAAGAAAGTGTCTGGTTGTGAAATCTGACCTAATGTAGGTGTGAGGTGAACAGCAAGGAGCTCAGCACTTCAGAGTTTAAAAAAATGTCTACTTGCAAAGCAGCAGAGATATACAAGCTCTTACAAAGCTCTGCTAGCAGAAATTTAGATGGTAGAAGACTTCAATGTACCTCCAAGGTCAGCTAGGGACATCAGTGGCATGCAGGAATCTTAGAATCATTGAATGGCTTGGGTTGGAAGGGACTTTTCAAGGTCATCAAGTCCAACCCCCTGCAGTAAGCAGGGACATCGGCAACTAGAGCAGGTTGCTCAGAGCCCTGGCCAACCTCACCTGGAATGTTTCCAGGGATGGGGCATAAACCACCTCTCTGAGCAACCTGGGCCAGTGTTTTCACCACTCAGCATAAAAAAAATTTTCCTTATATCTAGTATAATTCTCCCCTTTTTCAGCTTGAAACCATCACCCCTTGTCCTGTCACAACAGGCCCTGCTAAAAAGTCTGTCCCCATCTTTCTTATTGGCTCCCTTTAAGTACTAAAAGGCCACAACAAAGTCTTCCCAGATCCTTCTCTTCTCCAGGCTGAACAACCTTGACCCTCTCAGCCTGTCCTCATTGGGCAGGCTTGTCCTAAATACTATTCAGTCTCTAAAACTGTGCAGCTGATATTTTGGCTGCTGTTCTAGGTTGTTCTAGAGCTTTTTCACTCTTGGTGTCTTGAGTTTGGAGGAGGAGACAACAGCACTGTGAAAGCATGGCAGGTGGGAGCAGGTTTTAGTGGCACACAGGAAAGGATGCAGGAATCACCTACACTAAGGGATTCTCTTTCTCACTGCCTCTTACAGTATCCACACTAAAATCCTTAGAGCCTGGAGATATCAAGCAAAATCCAGCCGCAAGTCTCACTTGGCCTAGATGAAATCTCCGGGTTCCCCTCTGAGGATTGGACCTCCCCACACATTCCACCTCCTCTGACTCTTGCACAGCATCACTGAAAGAAGTCCAGGGGTCCAAACACTGCTTGATCCTTCTCTCATCCATGTCCACCAACCACCTTCAGTTTGGCCTTGAGTTAGGTCTTCAGACCTAACTTCTGTAGATGGCCCATGAAATCAGACTGATGGTCATGCTGTGAGGTCAGTGACTCACTCAGCATGCTATGGAGTCTCCTCTGCTTTCTGGCAGGGTGGTGTCATAGCACTGGCAGTGAGCGTCACAGTAACGGCAGAGGAACTGAGCATCTCCTCCAACTTTCGATGTGTGTATGGAGCACCTGGGAAGAAGCACTATCTCCATGTGCCCCAACAGCTCCAGCCAGCATAGACCAAACTAGCACTTCTGGGTAATGAATTAGGACAAGGAGGTAGCAAGGAGCCACCTGGGACTTAGTCATAATTGTGTCCCTGCTGTACTCACAGGTTGAAGGGAACACAGGCAGGTCTAGTCCTAGCCTGGGATGGAGGAAGTAGATGTTCAGGGCACCTTCTGAACCACAAGAAGCCTCCTGGGCATCCATCTCTGAAACATGTCCTGCTGCTAAGTCAGCTTCTGCTTTTTCCCCTGAGAGATGCATCTGCTTGGATTTCCACTGACACACTTCTGCCCACTGTTTTCTGTATTGCCCTGGAAAATGCAGTTTCTTTACCATCATCTGCTTCTGCTCTGGGCTACGAGATTTCTCCTTCATTCTCCACAGTTGCTGCATTTGTTGAGCCACCTGCCAGCCCAGGACATCTCTGCTTGAAGCTGGAGAAAGGCCAACCTCTTTATCAGATGCACCAGAACTGCAAAGTACAGAAGGTCATACAGCTTTGAATACACTGGGCTCCTATGTAGACAGCAAAGATTATCTCTGTGGCTGTAAAAAAACAGAAAGAAAGGTACCGGGGAACAAAACCATGAGCAGAGTCATCCCAAAAGGCTATGCATAGAGCTGTGGCAGCAAGACCGACTGCTGAAATGGCCACAAGGACAGACACACAGTGCACTTGCAGACACATCTACTGAAGCCACACCAAGAAACGAGAGAGAGAAAGGGCTCTTGGTAGGTGAGGTTATCGTTTATTCTAAGCAGTGAGTGCCATCACACAGTACAGGTAAAAGAAAAGGTTTACAGTCCAAGAAGAGACAGGACACAAGACAGTAACTTGGGAAGGAGAAGGTCCCTGGTAAAGATGGTATTTAGGATGATGTGGAGGGGAAAGGTTCTGGAGGGGGAGAGGTGGAAGAAAGCAAAGGGTTGGAGCTGTGGGACAGACGCAGAAAAGCTGACAGGGAAGATGGAGGTAAAATGATTTTGAAGGCAGGAAGGAATAGCAACATGGTGGGCAGATGGAGTCTGATGGGGTGATTAGGGCATTGAAGACTGCATGGGAAAGATGCAACAGGAATAGAGAAGTCTGATCAGCACTGAGACTCAGGGAGAAGGAAAGGGAGCAGGAGCAACAGGGGCAAGGATGTCCACTGCCCTGTGACTCTAAAGCACTACCCGTTTCATTAAACAAAGGTGCCTTGCTGGCTTTTGTCCCCACTGAAATCTCTTGGCTCCAAACAAGGTGGCCACAGCTGAACTAGTCCTCAGTTAGATAGTAAATCCTGAACCAGGCCAAGGAGCAAGTCAGTCCAATGACCAGGGACTACTCAGAACTTCCCTCTTTGGATCATTGGGTACTGGCACCAGCAAATGCTCCTGGGTACTGTTGAACTGATGAGGACAGACTCATCTGCCACAGCCATTGTGTGGTTAGATCTCCTCCACCATGCTCCACAGAGGATGCTCCTCACCATTTGCTGTGACCTAGCTCTCCAAACATCTCTTAGAGCCAGGAAGGCCATGCAGGTCTCTAAGCTCCCCAAGGAAATAGAAGACCTAGCTTTGATCAGAGGCTCGAGGTTGCTGCACTTCTCAGGGTAGGGTGGGGTTGGAGGTGGGCAGATGACAATGATGGGGTTTCAAAAATGTTTCCCCCTTTCCATCTCTCACATCATGGAACTGCTGGTACTGAAGGAATGGTTACTATTCCTCAGTGCTCTCACATATTGTAAGATCTGTTACTACTCCTCATCCATCATTTTTTCTTGCGCCTGATCCTTGCATTTTATTTCCACAGAGCAAACTCCCTGCAGGCAAAGCTGGCATTTTAGAGAGCACAAAGACACCTTCAATCCATTAGCAGGTTTTTCTTTTCTCCTTGAGCTCACGTCTCCCCCACATGACAATCAAGATTAGGGAGTTGTTTCCAAGGCACCCTGCAACAGAAATTAAGACTGTTTACAAGCAATCCGGACTTCACAATAAGCCACCAAGTCCTGAAGTACTCAGAGCTGTGTTACACTCATTGCAGACTTCTGAGCTCGTGAGTAGACCCAGTGGCATTAGTGGAATTGCTCCCAACCCAGAAAGCTCACGTGAATAAGGGTAAATGGAAGTGGGCTGTGAAATCCCCAAATGGATCAAACTTACCATGGCACTGCGGGAAACAGGGAATGCTGAAGCCCACGTCTGAACACCACAATACTTTCCAACTGTGCAAAAGATACGGTTCTTAGTGCTGAACATGGCCATGTCATCACGTTCATACCATGGAATTTCTTCTTCCTATACAGCTCCTCTTCTTTATTTGATGTTGCTGTTGGGGATGGTGGTTATTCCTTGGATGCTGGGAGGTACCAGCTATGACAGAGACATCTTCTTAAAAAGTCCTTTTCCCTCCTGCACAGGCACATGTCTAAATGAATCCTAATCCAAAAGATATTATGACACAGGAGGCTGCATTTGTGTAAGAGCTGATATGTCAGCTGATGAAATACCCATATATACATCCTTTGACATCCCTTTATCAGTCAGGAATGTGATAATGACAACCGAGGACTTCAAAGGAAGCTCAGAGATTTGGAAGTGGCAAAATCAGTAAATCTCAGTCCTATGCCCAAGGCACTTGAGTTGCCATCTGATGCAGGGAATGAGAGGGAGGGATGGAGAGCATCAGGCAGGGACCTCTTCATCCACCCATGTGCAAGGCCGCTGGGTGTGTGTACTGAAACCCTCAGCACGTGATGTATTAGAAAGCATCTGATTAAAACCAGAAATATTTTGGGCACTCTTCATGGGGCTGCTCACACTGTGCAGTCAAAGCAACACATCTGCAAAGCCGCACTCAGATGCTCTGTTATTAAGAGTCTGAGAGGCAGACTGGACTCTTTTGCAATTCAACATGCCAGTATTTTCTCTTCACTCCTTGTCTCATCGCCCAGACACCAACACTAACAATTAGGACTATTTTTACTCCAGCCAGCGCCTCCACACTAAATGCTTTTATAAGACAAAGCATTTAATTTTTAATAACCCACCTCCAGTGCTTTCCAGAAACATCAATTTCACAACAGCCCTTGGAAATAGGTGGGCAGTGCCAGTCACTAATGACTTGGCAAAGGTTAAGGAATGAGTCAGTAGAAGTGGGTTCAGACAGTGATGGTTGAAGACCAGAGAGCTCAGGTCCCCATGCCTGTCCTCAGCCCAGCAGGTCCTGCTGTCTCTTAGAAATGCATCCTGCCCCTTTGGGTGTTTAGGCTTTGCAATGGTGAGCAAGTTCAAAGAGCAACAGGGCAGTAAGGGCACGTCTTCCAGCACTGAGTGTGGGCAGCTGGGTGGGACAAGATGGATTTTCCATCCATGCTGCACCATGGAAAAGACCCCGTACCTTTGTGTCATGGGAGAAACATTTTATTGGCCAACATGGATTGTCACAGATAAGCCACATCAACTACCAAATTTTTAACAATGAACATTTTCTCCAATACTAGCTGTGGAGGGGTGAAATGATAAATCCCCAGACCTACAGCCCAGTGGAAACATTTTAAATAAAGACCATCTAGTTATGTATGATCAATGAATGGATGAAGCTGGTGGGGAAGGGAGAAGGAAGGCAGGGTGATAGGGTAGGACATCAGAAAGCAGCACTGTTGCTAGCATATAGTCACAGATGGAATAAATTCAGAAAGTGATCTGTAAATGAGGCAGGGATGAGAAATAGCACCCAGAAGCAGTAAGGCAGAAAAGGGTCAGTGCTCCATGGAAATCAGGAGAGCTATGCTGGAGGAGAGATTTCAAAATACAACTCCAATGTAGACAGTTTTCCCCAGGTTGGTGGGGAGTTATTGGAATATCCGTTAAGAGGGAAAACATCATTAAAAATAAAAATTGCAGGTAAGAGCTTACAGGCTAATTAAAAGAAAAAAAGACTTGAAACAAAGATTAGGCTTCACCATTTACAACAAAATTCAAAGAATCACAGAATGATAGAATGTTTTGGATTGGATTGGACCTTTAAAGGTCATCTATTCCAACCCCCCTTCAGTGAGCAGGGACATCTTTAATTAGAGCAGGTAGTGTCCTCAGCCCTGCTTTCTTCTCAACCATCATTTTCTCCAGATAGCCAATGTTTTCATTAATATTAATCAGTACTTTGCAATTCCACAGACACTGCGAAGTGCCTGTTCAACAGCAGCTAGGTTTGCAGCACACTGAAAGTGCTCAGACCAAGAAATCTGCCACCTTCTCAATGAGGATTCATAGCCCCTTGACCCCTCTCATGGGCCTTTCAGGTGGTTTCATAGAATCATAGAATGGTTTGGGTTAAAAGGGACCTTAAGATTATCTAGTTCCAACCTCCCCGCCATGGGCAGGGACACCTCCCACTAAACCAGGTTGCATAAGACCCCATCCAACCTGGTCTTGAACACATCCAGTGATGGAGCAACCACAGCTTCCCTGGGCAACCTGTGCCAGTGTTGCACTTTGTTTTGGGCCAAAGCAAAAGCTGTAGGCAGTTGGAAAAGGGAGTACAGTTCAGCAGCCTCATCCACATCACTTTCCTTCCCTCCAGCTCTCAATGGGGCTCAGTTTCTGCTCCCTGATCCAGTGCAAGGTGGACATGAGCAAGGTGCAGCAGCAGCCTGCATGCAGGGCACTCATCATACAAACCCTCTGCTCAAGACACTGTATACACAGACATAAAAGCAAACTACCTGCTCCATCCACAGGACTTCACTGTCCATCTTCAAATGTGCAAACACTTAGCTCTCATGTCAGGCTGAGGTTAGTAGCCATCTAAAGTGAGTCAGACTGTGACAGCTCAGTTGTCCCTACAGCAGTCAAGGTAGCGGTGGTTCTAAGCAACACAAACCTGATTATGGTTGGAAGGGTGTTTCTTTCACTTAACTGTGCTTCTTATTGAGAAAACAAGATCAAGGAGGTGGTATTCGTCTTTAGCATTTATTTATCATTGGAAAAAAACCCCTTTGAGCAAGCAAAGATCACAAGCACGTCACAATCAATTGGCTATACATTAATTTTTGTGGGTGTGTCGTAGGGGTGTGTGTCTGTGTGTGTCACTCTCATTAGAACAGCAAGAATGAAAAAGCACCACGAGGAGGTGTGCTTAACACATTACAAGAGACAATTTGTGATACGCAACCAAACCCAGGCCACAAAATATTAATTAGACACTTCCTATCCGCCTCCAAGAGGCAAGAGTTTGTGGAATTCATGGGAGCCATGTTTTCACGCTGGACGCGTTGCAGATGAAGAAGCAGGTGATTGGTGTGCAAAGCAGTCAGAAACAGGAGCTCAATCAGCAGTTAGCACCATTTTGCAGAAAGGAGTAACAGTACAATACAGCGAGGATGAGAAAGCAAGCAATAGACAGCAGAGGAACTTTCACAGGGTAAAAAGCAAAACATTTCTTTTTTCTTCTTTTCTTTTTACAAGGAAAGCAAAACATATTACAAATCAGCAGTGGAACAAAATCAGCATTGTGGAAACACAAAACAGCAGAGCACTCTTTCCCAGTGGGATCGACAAGCTCAGAGTCCAAAGTGAACTTGAAACGGCAGAGATTTGGTCTCCTTTCTGATAAACCTGAGTGGGTTGGATGGGCATAGAGTCTGTGGAAAGTAGAGCAATGTGGGATTTCACCCTGAGGCCTGACTCTGTTGCAGTTCCTGGCATTTAATGCAATGCTAAATTGTGTGCTTGAATGTGTGCTGGGGAGCTGGTGCACATGGAGCAAAGGCCAGTAATTATAACCCTGTTTCTTTGCTGTATGACAGGGAGGTCCTCGGGCCCTAGCAGCCTCCCAGGCTCTTTCTGCAAAGATAGAAACCTCCCAAGGATCATTCATCCCACCCAAAGAGAGGTGTCCAAAATAGGTAGCTCAATGATCCTTGTAAAGTTCCTTCACTAGAGAGGGGATTTAGATCACGGGTTAGCACTTCATACGTAGCTTTGTAGTTAGATGCTACCCAAAAGTTCATGTGTTAAGAAAACCTAAAGCCATACTTATTGTGCATATTTCATTTAAGTATCATGATGGATGCTCTTTATTGAGAAGAAGTGATCCTGAAGCCCTAGATGTTGAGCAGGTGATCCAGAGTCATAGAGATGTTTGGATTATGTAGTCTGAGCATCTTAATGATGTTCCTTGGGCAAAATTTGGTTACCCTTGAAGTCAAGAGCTAAACTCCCATTGAATTCAAGGTGAAATGGTGGCAAGCATGGTGTTGAAACTTAGGGCCAAAAAATAACAGGGAGAATTGTTTGGCGTGGTCTTTCCTTATGTACAGTGAGATTGGTGTGTTGGGCTATTGATAACTGTCTACATGCCTTCCTGACATGTTCTGCCTGCTGTGACACTTCATCTTCACAGATGTTCCTATATCCTACGATGGGAAAGGCTGTTACTGTGGAGTGTGAAGATGCATGAAGCATCTAAATGCCAAGGAATTACACCAAGTCCTGGAAGCCCAGGCTTCTCTGGCCAGTTGTCCCTTGTGCGATGGGGTGGGAAATGCTGCAAGCAGCATTCCTTTCCACCAGCTCAACGCAAGCCTTTTCGCTGAGCTGCACTGGAGACAGAGCTGAGCTCTGCACTCGAGCGGTGCTGCAGGGGCTTCTGAGCACTCAGAAAAGCAATGGTCAATATGGACAGGTCAGCGTCTCCATGGAGCATGCACATCAAAAAATGCACTACATTCGCAAAGATTTCCACAGTTTTACTTCCTGGAGGATTTCCCCGGTTTCCTCCTAAACATTGGAGGTTTAAATATATATATTTCTATATATGAATATATATTTTCCACATACACAACCCAACTAGCTCATAGCACACAGTTCTAACACAGCTAAGCTTGGAAATACACCACTGAATTCAGAACACTACACTTACTTATACTCAAAGATTTAGGCTGTTAGAGCAAGGCAAACAGGACACATCACACAATACACTGAACTTGGCATTTATTCATTACTAAGGCCAGCAAATGTTACTATCTGTATACCACAGAGCTTTCCTCCTCTTTCGAAACCTTCTCTCAGCCTTGTAGCCCAACACTCATTTATGTTTCCAAAAGACTCCATTATAACGGGGTGAGACCCCAAAAATGTGACTCCTCACCCTCCGGGCCCATCCCTTTTTCTATTAGATAGTTTCACATCTCTAAAATATCCTAGAAGCAAGACTTTCCTCATTCAAACACCTCTACAGCAACACAGTTCTGATATTCTCCTTCTACAGCAACTCCCTACCCTACTTCCCATCTCTCTCTGTTCTTCCCAATTGCTTGTTCTCTGAAAGTTTCAATCTGGACTGACTTTAGGATAAAAATACTGAGCTGCAAAAATAAAGAAGAACCCTGCGTCTTGACTTGCTGCTACTCTGGTACAGGAACATTTAGCAGCTCTGTTTGGTGGTATTGAGATTAATTCATACATAGTTAGGATCCAATCCAGGAGCTAGGCACGTAAATTTGAATTGGGACCACAACTCTCCCAGCTCCCATGGACTCAACCACCCAGATGCTGGGATATGCAATAGCAGTCTGTTGGGCCAGTTCATACTTGCTGACAAATGGTCCTGCTGTGTTTACAGCTTCCAAACTGGACTTGCTAAGCATGGGGATTTCCTAGAGTAAGAGCACAGTAAATAGGATTGAAACCCTGAGATCTTGCCTGGAGGGAGTCTAGGGATCCCAGCAACTGGTTTATGGCCCTCTTAGGATGCTTAAGAGCCACCATGAACTCCAACAAGTGGTAGAGGAAAAACAGTGGGGGCCAACAGCTCTAGCAAATCTTGGTGACTCTCTTCTTTCTACCCTTTGGAAGATCATGTCTGAAAACTAAATCTCTTCCTGCTATCTACTCTGTCTACTGGCACCCCAGAAGTGAAGAAAGCAGACCAAGATTCAAAACAAAACAGGAATAACTAAAAAGATCCATAACCTAGGGGAAACAACAGGGAAGAACAGCCTGATGATAACCTAGTCTGACCTGCCACATGCTTAGGAAGTCTTCCCTGCTCTCTAAGTCTTCCCTCACTCCTTTGTTTTTTAAATCAAGGACATCAAGTGGTGTTGATGGGTGAAGCTGTCATGATGCAGCTAGACCTGCCCCCCAGCTACCCTAGGGGAGGATTTGTCCCTTTATTTGCATGGGATCTCCTTTCCCATTGCTTCTTGGAGCAAAAGTCCCACCAGTGTCACCAGGGGAAATCGCTCTTGGCCACACCGCTTATTCTAGTGGATTTACTGAAGATCCACAGCGCCATGAATGAACCTCTAATCCTCTCTGCCTCCAAAACCTGCTGACACCAGTGGGAGATGACTGAACGATGGCCAACCCCAAAAGGGCCTCATGGGATGAGAATACAGCCCCTCCATGGCTCAATAGGTACTTCCATGCCATCAAAGCACTGAAGGACCAAGCCTAAGGAAAAGGACAGGCTGTTGGATCCAATCACAGTTGATCCATCACCTTCATCTCATATGACCCTGCTTGTGCATTCCCATGTCCCTTACTCTGTGCAGAGCCGTGTTGTGCAGGCAAAGCAGAACAACCTGACCTCAGAAATAAGGATTCCCTAATCCTCCTCGGAAATAAAACAGAAAAGCTTCTAATACAATCAGAACAAAAAGCAGATTAGAAGCCTCTAATTAATTTTGTGGCCTTTATTTAATCAAAGAAAAAAGAAAAGGAAGAAAGAAAGAAAAGGGAAAAAAAAACAAAATGAGAAAGAAAGGAAAGTGCAGTGACATTTACTCTTTTGCCTCAGCCAGTTTATTGTTCATCTCTTTACTTTTCTCCTTGTCCTCTGGCTTTGCTGTGTTGGAGGTCTCGGCGCTCTTTTTCTTGGCAGCCCGGCCAGATGCAATCTGCTTGTCTTTGGCCTTTTTCAGGGGTTTATGGCTTGTTGTAGTCTTTTTTGGTTTGGAAGGCTTTACGCTAGGCTTTTCCACCTGCATGGAGGACGACATGCAAAACAACAACACAGAGAGGGAGAGAGAGGGAGAGAAAGAGAGACACAAGGACAGGTGGAAAACAGGATTTAGATCAGAAAGAGCAAGGAAGTTCAAGTTCTCTACTCAGCTAAGCCCTGCCACGAAGGGAGGGGAGCAGCTGGGTGCATGCTGAGTTGTAAACGGCCAACTCCTGATTCCCTGCAGTCTCAGTGCCCCTGAAGGCAGCAGAGCCCACTGTATCCAGATCAGGACACAGTAGGGTAAAGAGGAGAGGGAATATTATCAGTCATTTTATCGACTCCATCTTTTTCTCTCTGACTTGAGGAGGGGCTTTGCAAGCCCATAGGGGATTGTGTCTCTCTGGGTTCAAAGCAGAGAAATGATACTCAGGACAAAGAGGCTGTTACAAATCCCCACCTTTCTTGCAGGACATGAATCCTCTGCCTCTCTGTCCCTTAATAGATTGCCACAATGGAGGAAAATTACTTGGGGATAGCTGGTGTGCAGGACACCAGTTGGCACCAGAGGAAAGCCCACAACAATGTCTTTCATCCACCTGTTTCTACATTCCCCAAAATAGGGAGGACACTTTTAAAATTAAGGAGGAATAGAAGCCTCCAGCAACTCCATGCTGGCCCTGCCATCCCTCTGAGACCTCACAAATATAAGCACTTATGAACTCCACAAAAGACTAATGTTCCTAGGTTTAAAACTGCACAGACTGACTCCTTCTATATGCATATCCTCTGCTGTTCCTAGAAAACATGGCTGGAAGACATTGCAGCCCAGGCCCGTATTCACACGTATCATCAATCTGATCAAAGCTAAAAGTGCTTACTGTCAAAATCTGTGGAGTGCTCTGAATTAAATGCCAATGAAGATCTGGATCTTACCATGTTGTTCCTGGGATAAAGTCTAAAATGGGGTGCCTATAGTTTTGGACAGAGAAAGAGAAAGATGTCTAGATAATTACCTGAGAAATGACAATGCAAAAACCTCTGTATCCGGGCCCTAGCCACACTTCTTTACAGATTAACATAGGGCACTATTGTCTCCAAAGTGCATTAACCTGTACTAGAGCTCACAGAATCATAGAATGGGTTAGGTTGGAAGGGACCTTAAAGATCATCTGGTTTCAACCCCTCTGGCATGGGCAGGGACATTTTCCACTATACCAGGCTGCTCAAAGCCCCATCCAACCTGGCCTTGAAAACTTCCAGGGATGAGGCATCCACAACTTCCCTAAGCAACCTATTCCAGTGTCTCACCAGCCTCACAGTGAAGAATTTCTTCCTTATCTCTAGTCTAAATCTATGCTCTTGCAGTTTAAAGCTGTTAGCCCTTATCCTATCACTACACTCCCCAATTAAGAATCCCTCCACATCTTTTCTCTAGACCCTCTTTAGGTACTGAAAGGCCACAAGAAGGTCTCCCCAGAGCCTGCTCTTCTCCAGGCTGAACAACCCCAGCTATCTCAGCTTGGCCTCACAGCAGAGGGGTTCCAGCCCTCCCAGCATTGCTGTGGCCTCCTCTGGCCCTGCTCCAACAGGTACATGTGTCGCCCATGCTGAGGACTCCAGAGCTGGACGCTTTTGTATGGGTCACTGGAAAGATAATTTTTCCTCTCTTTTTGTGACTTTCCTGTTTATTTTGTTTCTTCTGTCTTTTGCCAAGTATTGTTTCCTTTCTATTTTTACCATCCTTTTATATACCATAGTTTATGAAAACAGTGTTTGGACATTTTCCAGCCTAAATCACCTTGCAATTTTATACCTTCTGTTGTTTATAAAGAGAGACAGAAGGAAAAACATGTGATGGAGAAATTGTGTAGGACAGTCCTGTCCCTGTACTACATTCATAGTGAGCCTTTTTTATCCCACATCCCAGTATAAAAAAGATGACCTGGATCCTGAAGGAGGGGATCCCAATTTGCTCATCTTAGGAGCCTGGAGTTGATGGGGTTGTGCTGTGAAATCTTTGAGTAGTGCCTCCTTGTTTTTTCTGATTGCATCTGACATCTCTGCACATGATGTGGGGAGCAGAAGTCCACTCTGTAGAAAGGCAGGAGATGGGCATCTAGGAGATGAGCAGTGCCAATCCACGTGCAGAAATGACACAAAGCAGATTCCTGTACTATCTTACAAGAGAAATAACGGCCTGGATATTAATTCAGTCTTATGCTCACAGTTTTTCTCTGCTTGTAAAAAATATATGAGTTTTATAGACAAGGGACTAAGCCTAATGCAGGAGATGGCTATTGGCAAGAAGTAGATTGGACCATATCTGCTTTCTGGTCCATCATCATCCTGAGGGGAGCTTTTAAAGATCATCCCAGCTGCCTGGTACTATGGTGCTGTCCCTGAGACAGGCAGCCGCAGACTTGCCAAACGTTGATGGCTATGGGTCCCCTGTTCAGGGTGGGATGAAGGTCATCGATGACTATGAGTCTCCTCTTTGGGTGGGATGAAGGTTGCTGGTGGATGTGAGCCCCTTCTTTGGGATGGGATGAAGGTCACTGATGGCTGTGGTCCCCCTGTACAAGGTGGGGTGAAAAAAAGCATTAGGATACTATTATAGAAAAGCATTAGGATACTGGGTTGAGCAGGCACTGCACAAGGCCTCAGATTTTTTTGTAAGATATTTCGGTCCTGTTTCTCCCACATACCCTGTAAGACATAGTCCTGCCTCTGTTAGAGGTGTTTGAACACACTTGAGGTGTTTTAATACCTCAAGTAGCTTGTGGAATGGCCCTGGAGAGTAGGGCTGTGCTTTGTTATTTGGCTTATCTGCAGGTCTTCATCCACTTTCAGTCAGAAGTTTACTTAGCACCATTGACACTGGGTCAGCCCAAACAAAGCACTTAGGGGTGTCAACTGAGTCAACACTTGAAGTTGGCTCATCACTGATGTTAAAACATTTTGCAGACTGGTCTTGTACTTGGACATGAGCCACCTGTGCAGTATGGCTGCAAACTCATCTTGGGACCAGGAGAGCTTCTCCTGGGAGGAAGGCAACATCTCCCATTAGGAAGTGTCCCTTTCTTTGCCTGTCAGCTGGAGGGAACAGGAGCGGCTTTACCTGATGGGTGGGGAAAATGTCACTCTTCTTCCAAACATGGCCCAAGTCTGGAGGAAGTTCCAAATGAAAAAGACACTGGTTAGGCTGTGATTCAGCAAAGCACTCAAAGCTGCTCCTTGAGCAGAATAAGGCTGAAGGGTGTCTTTGAGGGTTCATCATTTTCTTAAGGGCTTGTCAGAGGCAAGCCTTAAATCATTAAGCTGACCTAGAGGAGGAATATGTTCAGAAATGCTCTTTAGTCACTTATTTCAGCATAAACAATGCAAAATGAACCGTGATTATGGGGAAAGAAATGCATGTTGTCATTTGTTCTGTTGCTTCAGTGCACATGGAGATAACCAAGAGCAAAATAAGGCTTGCAGGATTTTTTGCTGTTTACTTGGTTGAAAACAAAAAGAGGTTGGGGTAGAGGCTATCCCATGAGGTGCTTCACGTTCTCCATTTCTTTGGAAGCTGCTGGGCTTTAAATCTTTCTGGGGCAAGGTGTGATGAGCATAGAGCAGTTTGCAAAGCCCTGAGAACTCTGCCTCAAGGACAGGAAGAGCTTTTCCATCCACAATCAGCAACAACAGGATGGAGCTGTGTACAGGATAAATACTTAGCAAAGCACTGGGGACCTTTCCAAACAATGAGGTCAATTACCCAAGAAGGGAGCAGGCTCCACTTGCTGGAGTTATTCAAAAGTAGGAAAGTCAAAGTACTGTGGGGAGCAATCTTGGCTCTTGCACAGATGCTCTGTGCGACATTGGGTTGCACCTTCATCGTTGGACTCATAAAGTGCTCCTTTTGCAGGCATTGGATCTGCTCGCAGTAATCAAAAAAAGTAGGATTTAGCTTCCCTGAAGTCATTTCCATTGCTAATTTCTCGACTTCTGTTGAAAACACCTGGGAGGATGTGCAGCTTCTGCAGCACATACTGGGGATTAAACCACTAAAGGTGATCTTCAAAGCAATTGAAACACTGGGCTTGTGATTTGGTTTTTTCCTCTGGGATGCCTAAAGATGGTTTCAAGGATATTTTTTTTATTATTATTTTAAAGTTTCCGCTTGCTTTAATAGCTGCCCAGCTTCTTCTCTAGAGCTGCAAGGAAGATGGAATTCATAATGAGATGGTGATTGCAGAGGACACCAATCTCGCTGCCTCCCACCATGAAGTGCGAGAGCTGCTCGCTGACAGAGCTTTTTAGCTCTGATGTGGGGTGATGGAGAGGCTGTAGTTTGGTTGGAAAGACCAAATAATTCTCAGGAAAAGAAATCTTTTTGGTGCATGATTCCCACTACCTCCCACAAAAGGCTCTATTAGCTCTTGGGATATCTTTCAGCAAGCAAGTTGAGGTTTCATATGTGCAGTATGTCTGATATTCCAATTAGGAAACCAGGCAGAATTATGCTTCAAAAAGCAAGACATCTATTGATTTGCATTTGGCACTGCTGTGTTAATGGCTGGACTCAGTGATTTTAAACGTCTTTTCCAACCTAATCCATTCTATGGATCTATGACTTCTATGATATTTAAGAACAAAACCAACTCCTTTCTTTGGGATTCACCTTGTTCCAGCACAGAGATATCATCACAGTTCTTTCCTTCTCCAGTTGATTGCTAGCCTCCCAGCTCTCCAGCACGTCAGTAATTCAAGGTCCTTGAACCCGCCTCTCATGCTTGGACTCTCTCGATTGCCCTGCATTTGCTGGTCCCCAATATCTTTAGCTGCTTGCCTAACCCTGAGAGTAGAGTGCTGAGCTGGTAGGGCAATACTTCCATGAACAAGAGCTTTGCCTTTGTGCATGGGGGGCCCACTCGCATCTGTAGAGGCACCTCTGCTCTTCACATAACATTTTAGGACAACTAAACCAAACGCGCAGCTTGGGGCAACTCCCACACGAGCACCAGAGAGTTCTCCCCAGTGCCTGTGTGCTGGAGCAGATAGAAAGATTGTCCCAATTGTTTGTGAGCTGCTAAGAATTAACACCATTAATTTATGGCAGGCCCTTGCATTAATCCTCCCTGTTAATTCCTTATCTCTGCTTCACCATATTGGCTTTCAAAGCCCTCAGCTGAGAAACTCGTCATCTGTTTGTCTGGAAGTTGCCCTTATGCATGCCCTTTGCTTGCATGATGCAAAGCCAGACAAAGAGCACGAGTGAAGGTGGTGGTTCAGGGGGAGCAAAGTCATGTGCAGAAAGAGGGTTCAGGATGTTCACAAAGGAGAAATCACTCCAGACTGGAGAATTGCAGCCTCCCAGCTGGTGGGTGTCACCATTGGGTATCCTGAATCGCGCAGCACTGGGAATGGGGCAGCTGTCTTTGACAAGCAGGCTGAAGAGATCTTTTTCTCAAGCAGTAAGGGTTCAGCTGCAGGGGAATTTGCTGGAGTGTTTCTTTCCTGTAATAAAAAAATACTTTTTTTTTAATGATTGAATCAAAAAGGACATTGAATTTGCAACCACAGCAAACAAATAAATTAACTTTTAATGACTTCCCAGCTACTTTTGTATTTGTTTGCTCCGAAGCCTTGCCAGAAAGCTTCGGGGAAAAGAACCAAGGCCACGTTTACTTGGGCTGCATATGTTTGTAACAATCCCTGCAATCACTCAGTCATGCAGCCTTCAGCCCATGGGTGGTGGGAGGTTTAGGCTGGACATGAGGAAAAACTTCTTCCCCAAAAGGGCTGTCAAGGCCTGTCCCAGGCTGCCCAGGGCAGTTGTGGAATCCCTATTCCTGGATGGGTTTCAAAGCCATGGAGATGTGGTGCTGAGGGCCATGGTTTAGTGGTGACCTGACAGTGCCTGGTTAACAGTTGGACTTGATGATATTAAAGGTCTCTTTCAACCTAAATGATTCTATGATTCTGTGGTGGAGGAAAGACTTGTAGGTTTCCATGTTGCTCTCAGCCATCCCAGTACAGTCCACCTGTCGAAGGAGGGAGGTACAGACAGTATTTACAGAGGTTCAGCTGAGGCTGAAAAACTATTGCAGAGCCACTTGCTTTTCCCATAAGGCATCATAAGACCCTGGTAGCTCTGAAGAAGAGCTCAGCAGGAGGTATCGCTGCAGGAGGCAACAGATTTGTCCTCTATTTTAGCAGATGTTCAGGATCGCTTGAGCACATCACCCGAGTGCTGATGTGAGATATCAATTTTCTTGCACGAAGATGCTTTGTTTAGAGTTTACTTCAGAAGCATTTCTTTATTGACAGGGTGGTCAAAACCTGGAACAGGTTTCCTACAGAAGTGGTTGATGCCCCAAGCCTGTCAGTGTTAGAGAGGCATTTGGACAATGCCCTTAACAACATGCTTTAATTTTTGGTCAGCCTGGAGGTAGTCAGGCAGTTGGACTAGATGATCACTGTAGATCCCTTCCAACTGAAAATATAATATTCTATTCTACTCTACCGATGCTGAGGCCTCCAACAGTTTCCCACTGCACTGGTGCAGACCCTTTATATGCTGCCTTTGTGCACATGTGTTTAGAGCAGTTCTCAGACTCACCTGCATGGGCTTCAGCAGAAATTATGCCTCACCAACCCTAGCAGCAAATCAAAAGGATCAGCTGATACCAAGGTGACCTTTGTGGGGATGGAATATGTCCAGAGAGGAGCCATTCTCTTCTGACATTCACTTTGAGGATGGACATGCTTTGCACTGATAACCTGACTTTTTTGCTTCATCTTCAACTTGTGTCATTGATTCACCCATAGCATGGCTGATTCCTGAGGCAGATGGGATGAGGGTCATCAGCTTCCCTCACTCACGCTGGACAACTTAGATAAGACATCCGCCCTTAGATGGCAGCTATTAGCTGAGATGAAATCAACTTCATTTACAGCAAAGCTCGATGTTTAAGTGTTTAATTTTTGCAAAGTCCTGATGCTTCATCCTGACCTGTGGCTGGCCCAGCCCTGGAAGTGTTCAAGACCATGTTGGATAGAGCTTTGAGCAAGCTGGTCTACTGGAAGCTGACTCTGCCCGTGGCAGGGGTGTTTGTCTAGATGATATTTAAGGTCCCTTCCAACCCACACCATTCTGTGATTCTATGTCCTTTTAATATCCAAATGGTCGTGCAATCAAGCCCTGAAATGACAAACCCTGAAAGCACTCATTCTGCCCTTTTGTAGAAGAAATGGTGAGATGAGAGGTCCCCACTCCCAAAGACTTAATTCTGCACAAATAATGTAGGAAAATTCAAGATGTTGTTACTTTCTGTGGATTAATGTTTTGCTGCACAGCTGCTCTGTATGCAACAGGTTTCCCTTTTCCTTTCAGATTTTCCTCTGGTCCTGTTGAGGAACCTGCGTCATCCTGTCTACCTTCTGGTGGTGTTGGCTCAGGTCAACCTCTCTGCCATGGTTGCTGGTTTAGCAACATTCATGGGAAAGTTCCTGGAGAGACAGTTCTCCCTCACAGCATCCTTGGCCAACATGATCATCGGTAAGTGTTGCTATAAAGGATTGCCAGCTCTGAGCACCTCTTAAAAATTAACCTAAAGATTACTAAGAAGTGCCTTTCCCTCTGGAGTGGCCAGTCTTCTTCTGTTACCTACAAACAGACATCGCAC
>WTSP01028059.1:0-35112 GCA_025331215.1 Actenoides lindsayi | reverse complement strand
AGCTGGACCCAGCACTGCAGGGGGGTCTCCCCAGAGCAGAGCAGAGGGGCAGAATCCCCTCCCTGACCTGCTGCCCATGCTGCTTTGGATGCAGCCTAGGATGCAATTGGTTTTCTGGGCTGTGAGTGCATATTGCTGACTCATACTCAGTTTTTCATCCACCACCAGCTCCAAGGTGGACCCCCAGATGCATCTGCTGGTCTGAAATGAAGATGCCACATAAGGGGAATGACTGAAGGCAGCATTCAGCCCAGCCTTACTGTGTTGGACATGTTCCACTAGGAGCAGCAATGACCCTGGGTCCCTTCTGCTTCGTTTCTCACCTTTGGTGGTTCTTTGTAAGGTTCGCTGTAGAGAGTGCGTATCCTTCTGCGCTCCAGGAATTTGTTATCGGCTGGAGTCGACTTACTGGTTTCCCCCTTGAACTGAGCGCTGTAACTGGTTTCATGGGTCATTTTCTCCTCTGGTGGCTTGTACTGAGACTTCGCTTTTATAGCTTTCACAGGCTTGACATCTACCCAGGGTCTGAACTCATTTCTGAAGATAAAAAAAGAAAGGGGTTCAGGAATTAAACCAACAGGAGAATAGTCGTAACATGGGAATGGAATCCCCCATTGCTCAACAAGGTCTATTTGGAAGGGATTTTGCCTCCATCCAGTCAGGTTTGCAAAGAAACTGGCTCCCAACAGCTCATTTTTTACCTTGTCCAAAACCCATTGACACATTAGGAGAAGTCAAAATGACATCCGGCCTATTAACATCAGCCAGTCCTGGATGAAGAAACCCCAAACCTGTTGCTACCTTAAATGGTTTGTGCTCAGACATGGTCCCAGGCAGTGTTTAGATCCTTGAGACTTCAGTGCAAGCCAGGAGCTATCCTAATGGTGCTGATACAAGCCCTCCACAAAGGGGTGAATTTTCCATGGAAATCAAAGCTCATGTCTTAATTTCAGGACCTCTGAGGCAATGAGACCTCCGAGTTGCAGACCCTGTTCTCACTTGCTCTGTTCCACTCAACCACCTTTGGGTTGTGTTACTTGTTTTCAGTCTGGTTTATCAGGGAAATAAGCCCTGTGTGAGGGTACTGCCAGACAATCCCTTCCTGTAATAGCTTTGAACATCTTAATCAGCTTCAACCAAACATGACAAATGGTCACGGAAATACTAATTTTTTACTTTTACGAGGATAAGCAGTTAGATTGAGGTCAGAGGCTCAGGAAAGCTTCAGGATGGACATGCACACACACCTCATCAGTCATCAGAGGACCTGCTTAGGGATGGAGGCTAGGCTGCAGAAGTTCATCTGTTCTCCCCAGGGACCAGTAACAATCCCTTCACGTGCAGGATCAGGGCAGCTCCCTGACCACCCAGTACTACATTTCCCATTCACACAGTCCGACTGCAAAGACATAAAAAAAGTTTACTTTTTTACAAGTTAACTGTTGTTTGCAATGGCCTCCTGGGGGTGTTTCTCCTAAGATACCTATGGTCTCACTACATTTTCAGGGTACCATCCTTGTGGAAGTCACTGTGGACTGGCCAACACCATCAGTGGAGCTTGGAGAGCCCTTCCTATGCCAAAAATGGGTCACTGCTTTAGGATGGGTTGAATGTCAATTTGGGCTCTGTTGACTGACTAGATCAGCATCCTGCTCTAGTTGTAGATGTCCCTGCTCACTGCAGGAGGGTTGGACTAGATGACCTTTAAAGTTCCTGTCCAATCCAAACCATTCTATGATTCTATTCTGTGATCTCCACAGATGGGAATACAACCATCTAGCACGTGTGAAGACACTCACACGTACACCCTGAAATATAGGTACCCTAATCTATGAGACAAATCAAATTTCCAGGTCTCCATCCTTTCTTAGTGCTTATTCCAGCTATATCTACTGTTTCTTTTCCTTGTATTTCTTCATTTCCCTCCTCCTCTTTTACTATCCACCCCTTCTTGGGCTTGGATAATACTGCCAAAGGCCCAAGGATATTGTGTGTTTGAAGGCTGCTATTGTTCATGAAACTGTTGCATTGAACGGGCAATACATGAATTGGCTCATTTGTGTCCCCTTGGTTTCTGAATGTAACCCATTTATCCACAGATACTTCTTTGCAGTCCATTGTTAAAATATCTCTCCTGCATGAAGAGTTAAAAGAAAGGAAGCGGAAAGACCTTTAAAGAGCTGGATCAAAGATATTCCTACATTTCTGGAAAACTCAAAGTTTGTCTTCAGAAGATAAGAGGTTTCTTCCTAGAAACCAGTTTTGTTCCAAACTAGACTATGTATTTTCAAACGCTTTCCAAAAGGAAATAAAATCATCCACTAATTCTCTCTGCCCATGTCTATCTGTCACTCAGATCCCTCCCTAACTTCTGATCCTGTTAGCTATGTTCTATCATAATTGTGGCAGAGGTAGAAATCTCAGAGGTGAAAATCAAAACACCTTTCCTCAAAATCAGTGAGTGGAAGCAGGAAGAACATCCAAAAGGTGTTCTTCAGCCGAGGGAAAGACATGCAACATTCATTTTCTCACTGATTCTGAGGCCAACTGGTCAACCATCCCTCACGGACCACCAGGTTAATCAGCAAAACCTAAGCACAACTTGAATCTACAGAACCAGAGACGAAGGATGGACCCTGCAGTACTGTGCATGTAGGGGCTGGACTTTAAAGATGGAACACAAACCAGGATTTATTCATTAAAAAAATGGTTTATTTGAAGGTGAGCTTTGAAGCAGTGTGATTACATTTGTTGCCACAGTGAGCTTGGCATCCTCATTATGTGCTGCATTATACAAATGTGCAGAAAGAGACAGGATGCTCCGTGAAAAGTCTGTGATCTCTGTAGACAAGGCAGATATACGAAGAAGGGAAAAGGGAAAGAAAAGACTTGTGCTACCTGTGGGCTATCAGGGAATGCATTGTTGCACTTGCATAGGCTGGTTGCTGAAATGATAAAGCTAGAGATTAAAGAATCATAGAATTGCAGAATCATTTTGGTTGGAAGAGACCTTTAAGTCCAACCCAGCACTGCCAGGTCATGACTAAACCATGTCCCTCAGCACCACATCTACATGACTTTAAACCCCTCCAGTGATGGGGACTCTACCATCTCCCTGGATAGCCTGTTCCAGTGACACATAACTCTTTCAGAAAATAAATTGTTCCTGATGTTCAACCTAAATCTCCCCTCATGCAACTTGAGCCTGTTTCCTCTTGTTCCTACTGCTTGCTCCTTGGGAGAACAGACTGATCTCACCTGGCTCCAACTTCCTTTCAGAGAGTTGTTGAGAGCGAGGTCTCCCCTGAGCCTCCTTTTCTACAGGCTCAACAACCCCAGGTCCCTCAGCTGCTCCTCATAAGATTTGTGCTCCAGACCCTTCCCCAGCTTTGTTACCCTTCTCTGGACATGCTCCAGCCCCATAACATCCATTTTGGAGGGAGGGGCCCAAAACTGAACCCAGGATTCAAGCTGTGGCTTCCCCAGTTCCCAGTCCAGGGGGTTGATCTGTGCCCTAGTCCTGCTGGCCACACTAGTGCTGACACAAGCCAGAATGCTGGTGGCCTTCTTGGTCACCTTGGCACACGCTGACTCATCTTCAACCGACTGTTGAGCAACTGCCCCAGGTCCTTTACGGCCACGCAGTTTCCAGAAAATGCCCCCAGCCTGGAGTGTTGCAGGGGGTTGTTGTGACCCAAGTACAGGACCCAGCACTTGGCTTTGTTGTACCTCATCCCACTGGCCTCTGCCCATTGATCCAGCCTGTATATCATGCAATAGAGATGGGCTGTTACTGGAATGTGACTGTTAAAAATGAGTATAAATTCCTTTCCTCCATCCTTGCTTTGCCAGTCTTAATGCAGATGTAACAACTCTGACAGTACTCAGCTCTGCTGTACTTGGTGACAGGACCCTTGACTACCCTGTGTCTCCTAAGATGAGCCTGGCTTTGCAGGCAAAGGATAGACCAATAATGGTTCTTAGGTGGATGCATGCTCAAGCACTATTTCTACCAGCTCTGAAATAGCTGAGACATGATATTCTCTTGAAGTGGAGGATAGAAGGATGTTGGTCTTGAAATATTTTAGTGTTGACAAAGAAACTGTAAATATTAGGTAAGTCACATGGATTCAGTGCACACTCATAAAAAACAGGTTGCCCAGAGAGGTGGTCAATGCCCCATCCCTGGAAACATTTCTGGTCAGGCTGGATGGGGCTTTTGGCAACCTGATCTAGCTAAAGATATCCTTGCTGACCATACACTGGATGGACTAGATGACCTTTAAAAGTCCCTTCTGACCCAAACGATTCTATTATAAAACCTTTTGGGGCAAATGTGCATCACGTAACATCACCAGCTATCATACTAGATCCAGTCCCTTCAAGCATGGGAGAAAGCATAGGCGTGTTTGTATGGAGTCCTACAACACCTGGAATGGACAAGCTACTCCCTGCTGTGATGATGATCAAATGCCCAGTGTGCCCAGTTCTGCATATCTGCTATCCAGAGCTTGCAGAGGCAGTGGTATCATAGAACGTTTTGGGTTGGAAGGGCTCTTTAAAGGTCACCTAGTCCATACAGTCTACAGTAAGCAGGGACATCTTCAACTAGAGCAAGTTCCTCAGAGACTTATCTAACCTGGCCTGGAATGTTTCCAAGGATGAGGCACTGATCACCTCTCTGGGAAACCTGGGTCAGGGTCTCACCACCCTCAGCATAAAAAATGTCTCCCTTATATCTAGTCTAAACCTCCTCCTTTTAGTTTAAAACCATCACCCCTACTCCTGCCACAACAGGCCCTGCTAAAAAGTCTGTCCCCATCTTTCTGATAGACCCCTTTAAGTACTGAAAGGCCACAAGAAGGTCTCCCCAGAGCCTTCTGTTCTCCAGGCTGACCAGCCCCAACTCTCTCAGCTTGGCCTCACAGCAGAGGGGTTCCAGCCCTCCCAGCATTGCTGTGATCTCCTCTGGCCCCACTCCAACAGGTCCCTGTCTCTGCTGTGCTGAGGACTCCAGAGCTGGACTCAGCACTGCAAGGGGGGTCTCACCATCATGGAGTAGAGGGGCAGAATCCCCCACTTCAACCTGTTGCCCACGCTTCTCTTGAGGCAGCTCAGTTTAAAAGGAGGAGTGAAACTCAGACCAGTCATGACTGCTATGTCTGGTGCTGATCTCAGTGTCTATTTTTGATCTTCAGGCAACATATAAACTGTAAAATAGTGTTACTAGAATAGACACAGGCTATTCTGTGCTGGTTGCATCAGTGCCCAGAAACTCAGTTTACCATGGTTATTTAGCATAAAAGTACAAATTCCTAAATATCTCCATCTGCCCCACAGATGAGTGAGGGAAAACCACCCGTTGAGAAGTACTCTTGGAATATGCCAGCTCCTGAACCCAGACCAACAATTGCTTGGAAAAGTACTACTTACACTGGGCCAAAAATGTAGGCAGGAGTAGGCTAGCAACTTCACAGCCTGGATCACCATATTTGACTGCCAGGCACACTGAATTTACTAACGTGAATGTATGAAACAAGGAAGTAGGTGACCTGCTTGGGGTCTGAGTCTCTATGGATTGTAGGGATCAGGGGGATGTCTCAGGTAGGTGAACTAAATCCTCCTTCCAGGTTCTTGTAACTCTCCATCAAATGTCTGTCTGATATGGTCCTATGTCACCATAAGCTCATGTTATCCAAATGAGTTACACCCTCTTAAGGCAGTCACACTGTGCTATCTGGAACTGCCAGACAGCATAAATATCTAGGATATTTATGTCACTCAAGTGATGCTGCTTTATAAATGTAAATACTCCTTATACACAGCAAAGAAGTGAGAGGAAAAGAAGAAACTTTAGGAATTGTTTTGGGTTGGGGTTTTTTTGTATTCTAAGAATAGTAAAAATTTTTGTTCTCTGAGGTATCATATTGGTTGATCCTGTAACACTAAAACTAACCCTATTTGGAGAAAGCCCCTGCAGTTCTGAGACCTCTCTCATTACTATTTAACATCCCAAGGACAATTTGTGGGGAAGGTGCTAAAAGCTACAAATTCTGGCTGCAATCTGAAATGAGCCCTTAAAATGTTATTTTTCCCTGTTTTGAGAACAACAGGACACAGCGGTGTCTGGGCCACCACAGATTGCTCCACACAAAATTAGCTCTGAAGATATTTCAGGAATGTGCCAGACCCCATCCTAAAAGAGCTCAGCCTCAGAAGTTCACCTAAAACATGAGCAAGAGCCTTTGCTCACACTGTGAAGACGAGTCCTGAGCACAGACTAGGACCAGTATGGACATACCCAACACATACAGCTTAGTCCATCTCCGTACTTCTTTATCCATGGGATTGTCATTGCTCTTAATTATGCTGAGGAAGATTTTAAGAATTGCTATTTTGACATGAAACAAAGGAGTTGAACTGAAATAGCATCAAATTACGTATCTCCTAATTTTCTGCCTACCTCTGGTCCCAGCCTTACAAAGAATAATTAGAATCAGTCGGGAACCCAGTGCTGACCTGAAATGGAAATCAAAATGAGACTCAGCAAAGTATGAGGCATTAAGATGACCTTTTGCAATCCATGTCCAACAGGAAAAATTCCCAGTGAAGACACAAGGTGTTTAGCCATCTGCAGATCTGAAAAGAACATAGAGCTGCATAGGATGGGGGAAGACATCCTGCAAGTTAATAGGCAGCAGATCTTATAAGATGATGGTAGCCTGGGGAAGTAGTGGTCTGATCTATATCCATTAAAACCAAGAGTTGCTCTCCACATACATCAGTAGATTCCACACTGCTTTGCCATGGGGCTTCATCCACCCTGGTTATTTTATTTTAATTGCATTTTCCCCTTGGCTGGGGATTGCTAAAGGTAGTTGCAGGTGAAGATGACCTCACCATCTTCCTCCGTCCCAGCCAGGGGACATGGGGTTGATGTGAGCTTCAAGTTATGGCATGTAGCCATCTTTGGAGATGCTCACCAACACTCATTTAGACATTGATCGCCTTCATCTACTGATGCCAGAACATAGCCAAGGGGGAGAAGGAGAGCGAGACAGGGCCAGGTTTAACCACTTCAAAGCTTTCACCTACTTTGAAGGATTTTAAAGAGAGGTTATATTTGTTCAGAACTAGCACAGGATATTAAACATACTCTGCTGACAGTAGTTTTACTGTCAGTGAGCCAGCGCAATTCCCTCATCCTGATATGCACATACGAAATAATGAATGGTGCAAAAAAGAGGGATAAAGAACTTCATGATGGAGTCCTGCACAGAGGGATATTTCTAGCTTAATCTGGAAAACTATGGCTCAACCAAAAATGAAAAATATTCAGATGTTTCATTGGAAAAAAAAGTATCTTTACAGAATGTTTGTCCTGAAATGTTTCATTCATTCTAAAAGTAAAAGTTAACTTTCTTTTTCAGTTTCTTTAATTCTTTTTTTTTTTTCCTTAGTGTACTCAGGACAAGATGAAAGGACTATGAATCCCCTTATGAAGCACAAACATCAAACTGCTCCACCAGGAATATTTAAGAACATCACATTTCTCTTTAATATTCCTCTAAACAAACCAGCAATGAAATAAATGTACATTTGAGCCAAACAAAGTAGTAAATTTTCTGGGATTTTCAAACTATTCTGCCTTTCTGGAATAGAATATAATTTACTCCCAAATATTCTCCAGCTCCCTTTTCCCTTTTAATGAAGGAAAAGAGATGTTCAGTGAAATGAAACAGTGGGAAACCTAAAATCAATGATAATGGCTGATCGAACTCTGCAACTCAATGCTAAAGGGTCACTCAAGTCCAACATTTAATGAGATTTAATTAAGTCATGGCTGTTTATTGAGAAAATTCAGAGGTAAAAAGGAAATTACAGCAACACATCCTTGAGATAATCATTAACATCGCTCTTCAGCATTTATCTGTTTTTTACAAACTATGGGCCACAGCAGGAGCTATTCCACACTGTAGGAATCTCCTCCAATGTTCCTCCAGTTGTCTGGTCCTGGCCGTGATCAGTCAGAAGATACTCGACCAGCGGGACTGTGAGCAAATTCTTCTCACACAGGATTGCTCATATAAGGAGCATGCACATTTTGATTCTAAAGCTGTTCTCTCTTCTAATGTGAACAGAAAAATTCCTTATGGACACGGCATAAACATCCTATGTAAGCTTCAAACATAGCTGATTTTAAAGATAAGCCTGTGTCAAGGGTTAGGGCAGGACCAGCCACTAGACAATTACAGATGTTCACTATTAACCCCTCTCCCTTCCCAAAGGGGAAGAGAAAGGGAACAAGGGAGACAGACTTATGGATTAGAAAACTAAAACAGCTTTAATAAAAATAATAACATTAAAATGAAATATATACAAAATCAACATCACACCCAGCCCCCCTGATGGCGCTTAATGTCTCCATCATCCCTGATGTTGTGGAGCAGGCACTGGGGAAGTCCCAGACTGGTCTCAGCGGCAGAAGGGAACCAGATTCAGGAGCTGGAATCTGGAACAGGATTCAGGAACACATTGGTTTGGATTGAAGGCAGGACAGAGTCCTCCTCAGACACCAGCCATTGATGAAGAGGTTTGACCCTCGTGATCCCTCAGCTTTATACCAAATATGAAGTATATGGCACTGAATCCCTCATTGGTCAGTTTAGGGTCACCTGTCCTGGCTGCTCCTCCCCGCAGGTGTGACCTTTACTTTATGGCACACTAATGTGGTACACAAGATTTAGCAGTGACCTTGGTCTGCACACCAATCCTTGGTAGTAACTCTAAACATGGAACATTATCACTGCTTGAAGCAGACACTGTGAAAATCTGCTGTTAACTTCAGAAAGTGCAGTCACTTCAAAGAGACTGAGCTGAAAAGTAAAATTGCTGAACAGAATTAGTTCTGTTCTAACTCAAAACAGGACAGCCTGGTCAACGGTCACTGTTCTGAAAGTGCCAAAACATGACTCCTAACACGTTTTCAGCAACACAGGAACACTGCCCCAAGCTGAGGTCCCTAGTGCAATAGTAAACAGCACAACATCTTCTTGCCTCTCAGAGAAATAAGTCTAAAATCCTGGATCTGGATGATTCTTTCTGGCATCTGACATGTTACTGCAACACGGTATGTCCCCTGCACCCCAAGACCCTGGCTTCCACCATTTCACCCCAGCTCCCACCCCAGTCGTCTGGTTAAAAAGTCAATTCCAATCAACTCCTATTGCAATGGTCTTCTCAACATACAAAATTTGCCATGGCAAGTGCAAGAACTACCCCTTCATTGTTTGCTGCATCAAGTGCCCTGTCTCCAATTCCTCTAATGCCCAGGCTATTATCTTGTACACAATAATATACTGTAAAGCTGCACCGAGACTGTGAATGGTGTAATGAATCTCTTTGTGCCCAAGATTATTTTTTCCAAAACATTAATAATCAACCTTTAAGACATGCAGATATACACACACAGACACACACATACGTACACAGAGCAAGTCAGTTTGAATGAGCCAATATCTAATTGTGTACAAAGACTAAAACAATGTGACATATTAATGCATGAATTCAAAATATGGACAATGCACAATGGAGTAAGTGTGAGCAGGATGGGGAGGATCTGTGGACATCTCTGGTTAGGGCCCATTGAGTACAGTGCTGGCATAGAAGAAGAGGAAAGTGCTGAGACTTCAACAAGGCAACTTTAGTACTGGCTGAAGCAGACTATGAGTAAGATATGATTAATGTACTGAAAAGGATGAAATCAAGTCATTTGGCAGAGCAGAACCATGCTGCGATCCATTTATAAAAGTTGCTTGAGTCAGCAGCCCACAAATCATAGATATTGCATTGCCTGAGGGCCCATGGAGCATGGCCTTCCAAGAAGGGAGAATTATTGCACATGCAGTCATGTCTGAAATGTCACAAATACATGACTGAAGGTGATGGTGAACATTGCAGAGGACAAAGAGCTAAGAGAGCAAAGTAGCCATGGGAGAACTGAGGTTGAGGGAGGTTATTCTACTCCTATACTCCACCCTGGTGAGACACTCCCTGCAGTGCTGGGTCCAGCTCTGGAGTCCTCAGCACAGGAGAGACATGGACCTGCTTGAGCAAGTTCAGAGGAGGCCACAAAAATGATCAGAGGGATGAGACACTTCTGCTGTAAGGACAGGCTTAGAGAGTTGAAGTTGTTCAGCCTGGAGAAGAAAAGGCTCCAGGGAGACCTTATTGGGGCCGTCCAGTACTTAAAGGGGGCCTATCAGAAAGATGGGGACAGTCCTTTTAGTAGGGCCTGTTGCAACAGGACAAGGGGTTATGGTTTTAAACTAAAAGAGGGAGATTCAGACTAGAGAAAAGAAAGAAATTTTTTATGCTGAGGGTTGTGAAACTGGCGTAACTCTCTGGCCCAGGTTGCCCAGAGAGGTGGTCGATGCCCCATCCCTGGAAACATTCCAGGTGAGGTTGGACAGGGCTCTGAGCAACTTGCTCTAGTTGCAGATGTCCCTGCTTACTGCATGGGGGATGGACTAGACAACCTTTAAAGGTCCCATCCAACCCAAACCATTCTATGATTCTACAAGAGTAACCTCAAAAGTGACAGCCCTGCCACTGCTCATGCCCCAGCACAGAGAAATAGGAGAGCTGAGGACTCTTCATGTGAAATATACAGCCACTGGGACACTGAGCAGCATGGAGAGGTCTATGTATGATAGGGAAGGGTAAGAAATCACACTCAGATTAGGTGGCACATCTGGGCACATCCTTTGACACACAAAGTCTACTTTGTAGACCTCAGGATAAACACCAGCACACCCATGATCATTTCCTTGCTTCCACTGCTATTACCTTCAGCTTAGCTCCACTCCTCAGCCTGCAGAATTCACCCAAATCCCTGTGCTCAGATTGCCATGGGAAAAGCACAGTCTGAGACAGATAAAGGATATCCATCAGCATCTGCTACAGCCCAGCAGCCCCAGGTCCTCCCTACCTCCCAGTGGATAGATACCCACCAAATGAAATAGTATGGACTCTGGGGAAGGTGACACTAGGAGATGCCACTCCAGAAATACCAGAAACCAGGGAAAAGTCGATCTGAAGAGAGGTTAAACCCAACTGCAGGAACTCTCCTGGTGTGAATTGCTACTTCACAGAGACTTGCCAGTTTATACCTCAATGAATTTCCCTTGATGCTATCAGCTTATGCATCCTGCTGATGAAGGGACACATATTGGCCATCCCATAGAGAAACTGCTGTGCCATCGCTGTATGTTCTTGAGCCTGTAAAGTTGGTCAATTCAATGTTGGTGTCACCAGTGAAGCCAGTTGACACAGGCTGTTAGGAAAGCTCCCAGGGTGATCACAGCCTGACATTTCTGAGCAGGCTTGCAGAAATAACCCATCTGTAAATGTCATGTTTGCCCCTGGAAAATGGGTCAGGGCCAGGTCGAAGCTCTGTTAACGTCCCCTTTAATGGCTTGTATGTCTATTCTCCAGTTGGTTGGAGCAAGAGCAGTGGCTCAACCCCCTTGTCCTTCAAATGGGCAGATGACTAAAATTTGCCACTAGGTTGAACAAATAAAGCAGCTTATGGCATGGATGCTTTGACCCAAAAGCATCTTTATTGACAGGATGCTGTGCCAAGATTAGGATTGGGAAAAGTGTTGCCAGAGGCAGATGTGGATGGGCTGCAGAAACGTAAACAGGGCAATGAGAAACAAAGTGCTCCTGTGAGAGCTTGCTGGTCCAAAGAACATCACATATCTGACTCCTTGGCAAGACAACATGTAGAACTACAGGGCTACATCAAGGTACGGACACACAAACTTACTTGGCTTATCCATTAAGGTCCGGAGTGAAAAACCCTTGAGAAGAAACCTTCATATTAGGAAAAGTGGAAGAACTTGCAAAGACAACACAGAGTTGTAAATTTTGCTCTTCTTCAAGTGCAAAGGTTTTTCAGTATAATTCATGCTGAGTGCCATGAACTCATTTAAATACCCGACAGAATACAGAGAAACCAGCAGCTGCCTGCAGCAACAGACACTGTGTCTGTCTCCAGCTACAGTCTGCCTGCCTCTGCCCATCCCCATGTGAAACATCACACTGAAGCTGTGCCCAGCTGATAGCCTTCTGAGCCTCTGGTCTCAGTAGGTGTCTTAGTGGAGAGGTATTTTCAGTACCTCGTTTCAAGTGTCAGAAGACACAAACAAAAGGCAAACTGAAAATGTATTATTTCAGTTCAGCAAAACACTTCAGGACATGCACAGTGGCTCTTAGCTGTTCCTTACATGTAATATAGACATAAATTACTTCCTGAAGCAGAGCTTGGTGGACCACATTACAAAAGCCATACGTGAATCCATAATGTACTTTGTAAGAGGAATCTGGTGCAGCAAGATGTGCTAACAAAGGGTGGGGGAAAATGAAGCTTTTTAGGTCAAATGAAGCAATTGCATTTCACAAACTCATAGAATGATCAGACCACCGCAGAGATCCAACAGTAGGATGTGGAGGGAATCCAAATGCATCACCTTTCAGCAACAACAGGCCAGATGGTTACAGACATGAAGAGCTGCTGTCCAAGAAAACAAAGGACAGCGCAGACGATGCTGACACTAGCTCTGGTCCAAACTGCTCCATTCTTGCTGATGTAGTTTTTCATGAAGACCATTTACCCTTGTAGTGCTGGGTAGGGAGGGACTACTGGGGAAAACCTCCTGCCTTGACTTTCCTGGAAACACTAGTGGGAAGTCACTTGAGCTCATTGCTAGCTCCTGTCCCCTAGAACCTGGCCCTTCTCCAGCCTGGGGATGCTTTAGCGATACTGCAGTTCAGCTGCATAGGAACTGCAAGGTTTGCCCTTGAGGCAAAAGATAGAGAAGGGCGGTGCTGGGGATGACAGGTAAGATTTTGTCTGAATTTGTTCAATTATCATCCAAATCATGGATGCAGAGGATGGGTCTCTCTGAAGAAAGGTCAGGATGTAGCTGTTTGAAATAAAATAGCTCTTCTGTCACAGCAATGTTATTTGACTAGCTATATTTTTCTGTTCCCTTTAGGGAATTGTTACCTCCTTTCTTTCTCTGTTTCTAACGCAGCTCAGAATTAGTGTTGCTCTTTGATTTCATTTCTGGTCTGCATGACAGTTTAATTGCTCATCCTGGCTCAGGAGGAGAAACAGATTCATCAGTAAAGTGGGTAAAGGAGGAAGATGGTGGAGCTTAAATCACACTACATTGATGAATTGGGCATTATCATTTGCTTCTCACTGCAGTAGCTATGATATGACTGTATCTGAATATCCTTCATAGGCTGATTGGGCACCAGCTGTCCTAAAACATAACCATACACATGAAAAATGAAGAAAATAGTTAGTCATAGTCACAGTTTCTGTTAATATATGACAGCAATTCTGGTATGCACTTTAATAGAAGACCTAGTGACCTGATTTCAAAAGGTTTACATGTCCAAGGCGGCAACAAGGCAAAATGCTAGGAAATGGGAGATTGTGGATCAGGATCCCCATGAACATTCATTAAAGAGGTGTTGAGGAACAAGGACCTTGACCACTAAGTAGAAGAGCGGTGAACCAAGCCCCATAGCAAATTTAGTGCCCAGAATATCATAGAATCATCGATTGGAAAAGAACTGTAAGATCATTGAGTCCGACCATTAATCTCTGCCAAATCCACCATTAAGCCATATGCCCAAGCACCACATCTGTAAGTCTTTTAAACACATCCAGGGATGATGACTCAACCACCTCCCTGAGCAGCCTGTTCCAGTGCCTGACAACCCTTTCAGTGAAAATTTTTTTCCTAATGTCCAGTTTAAACCTCCCCTGGTGCAGGTTGAGTCCATCCTCTCTTGTTCTGTCACTAGTTACTTGTGAGAAGAGACCAGCTTCTACCTCTCTACAACCTCCTTTCAGGCAGTTGCAGAGTGATAAGGTGTCCCCTCAGACTCCTTTTCATCAGACTAAATAGCCCCAGTTCCCTCAGCCACTCCTGAAAGGACTTGTTCTCCAGGCCCTTCACCAGCTTAGTTGCTCTTCTCTGGACCTGTTCCAGCACAGTGAAGTTTTTCTTGGATTGAGGTGCCCAAAACTGAACACACTACTTGAGGTGTGCCCTCACCAATGCTGAGTACAGAGGGATAATTACACCCCTAGTCCTGCTGGCCACACTATTTTTGATACAGGCCAGGATGCTGTTGGCCTTCTTGGCCGCCAGGGCACTCTGTTGGGTCATGTTCAGCTGCTTGTCGATCAACACTCCCAGGTCCCTTTCTGCTGAGCAGCTTTCCAGCCACTCTTCCCCAAGCCTGCAGCATTGCAGGGGTTGCTGTGGCCCAAGTGCAGGATCCAGCACTTGGCCTTGTTGCAACTCATACAATTGACCTCAGCCCATTGATCCAATCTGTCCAAGTCCCTCTTCCTACCCTCAAGCAGATCAACACTCTTGGAGTCGTCTGCAAACTTACTGAGGGTGCATTCTATCTTCTCATCAAGATCATTGATAAAGATGTTAAACAGAAGTGGTCCTGATACTGAGCCAGGAGGAAATCCACTGGTGACCAGACACCAGCTGGATTTATCTCCATTCACCTCCTCTTTCTGGGCCCAGCCACCCAGTCAGTGTTTTACCAAGTAGTGCGTATGTCCATGAAAGCCATGAGCAGCCAGTTTTTCCATGAGAATGCTGTGGGAAACAGTGTTGAATGCTTTACAAAAGTCCAAGTAGACAACATCCACAGCCTTTCCCTCATCCACTAGGAAGGTCATCTTGTCATAGGAGATCAGGTTGGTCAAGCAGGACCTGCCTTTCATGAACCTATGCTGACCGGGTCTGATCCCCTGGTTGTCCTGTATATGGTGCATAATGACACTCAAGATGATCTGCTCCATGACCTTCCCTGGCACCGAGGTCAGACTGACAGTTCTATAGTTGCTTGTATTCTCCTTTTGGCCCTTCTTGTAGATGGGCACCACATTTGCTACCTTCCAGTCCACTGGGACCTCCACGGTTAGCCAGGACTGCTGGTAAATGATGGAGAGAGGCTTGGTGAGCACATCCACCAGCTCCTTCAGTACTCTTGGGTATAACCCATCCAGCCCCACAAACATGAATATGTTTAAGTAGTGTAGCAGATCACTCACTATTTCCTCTTGGATTGTGAAGGTCTCATTCTGTCCTCCCTCCCTGTCTTCCAGCTCAGGGGGCTGGCTGTCTAGGGAACAATTAGTTCTACTGCTAAAGACAGGCAAAGAAGGCATTAAGCGCCTCAGTCCATTCCTCAACCCTTGTCATTATGTTTCCCCCTGCATCCAATAAAGGATGGAGATTCTTCCTAGTCCTCCTTCTTTTGTTAATGTATTTACAGAAATACTTTTTATTGTCTTTAACAGCAGTAGCCAGGTTGAGTTCTAGCTGGGCTTTGGCTCTCCTAATTTTCTCCCTGCATAGCCTCACTTCATCTTTGTAGTTCTTGTGAGACCCCTGCCCCCTCTTCCAAAGGCCATGAACTCTCCTTTTGTTCCCGAGTTCCAGCCAAAGCTCTCTGTTCAGCCAGGCTGGTCTCTTCCCCACCAGCCTGTCTTTCTCACACTGGAACAGTTGCTCCTGTACCTTTAAGACTTCCTTCTTGAAGTATGTCCAGCCTTCCTGGATGCTTCTACCCTTCAGGATGGCCTCCTAAGGAACTTTGTCAATCAAGTTTCCTGAAGAGGTCAAAGTCTGCCCAATAGAAGTTCAAGGTGGCAGTTTTACTGGCCCCCCTCTGTACTTCCCCAAGAATTGAAAACTCTCCCATTTGATGATCACTGTGCCCAAGATGGCCTCTGACCATTACCTCTGTCGTAAGTCCTGCTCTGTTCACTAGCAGCAGGTCCAGGAGGACACCTTCCCTCACTGGCTCCCTCACCAGCTCTGTAAGGAAGTTATCTTCTACACACCACAGGAACCTCCAGGACTATTCTCTCTCTGCTGTACTGTATTTCCAGCAGACATCTGGGAAGCTGGAGTCCCCTATCAGAACAAGATGTAGTGATCATGAGACCTCTCCCAGCTGCTTACCAAGTATTTCATTCACCTCTTTATTCTGGTTGGGTGGTCTGTAAGCGGCATTCAAGTTTTAATTTGCACTGGGCTGGAGCACTAACATGCTGCTGAAAGTCCAATACAAAGGGAATCTTGAATACCACATATTTCTTCTGTACATACTGCCCATGGCAGGTGAATACATGGTCTAACCCTCTCATCTGCTGGCAGCATCCCCCCCCTCCACTTTCAATGATCCTGCAGAGCTGATAGACACAGATGCAAGGTCACAACCTCAACTGCTGCTCACACCAATGGATATGTCTCCTGGACGCCACAGGATAGAGAAGCCTGCAGATTAGCTTAGAGGCCAAGCTGTAACCCAGGAAGACCTCTTAATTTGACCTCTTAATTTCTGCTAGACCACTGAAACCTGGGTGTCGTAACAACCAGGTATCTCCTAAGTGATCCTATGCTCCAACAGCTCAGAGCCTCCAAGCTAAAATATCGCCTGTGAAAGCAAAGCATACACATATGCTTAAGATCCAAAGGCACCCAATTTTATCCTACTGTAGCCTACAATGTAAAATATAGAAAATAACTTATAATCCAAATGTCTTGGATATACTTGCTTTGGATGCATAGTATAGATTTTATTCTCAGAAAAGGAAAGAGAATTCAAATCCATGACACTTTTTACCTCATGGATACACCATGGATACCCACAAGGCATGTCTGCGAATTCCACCTCCCCTGCACACAGGTTTGTGGTTTCCCACTGATGGGTGCAGATATATTTTGCAAGAGCTACTCTGATAGAAATCCCCTGAATCCATCAGCTGGGGTACCAGCTCCAATCTGATTAATATTTCACAGCAAGCAGCCCTGCAGACTGATAAGCTGCATTTCCACTGTGTCCCAAGTGTGTAACACAAGCAGGTGAAGTCAGGCGTAGGGAGATGTGCTCCACACGACATATGCAGAGCGAAAAGCACACAGCCTCGAATAATGCCATACAGAATGTGGACAAATGCAGATTAACCTACATTTGGTCCCATCACCTGCCTCTGCCATTCTGACATGTTTGTATGTGCTTCAGCTCGTGCTATTTCTTTATAAGATTTTGTATGAGCCAGCGTGTGGTCAGGTGGTGTAGAAGGCCACCAACATCCTGGCTTGGATCAGCACTAGCGTGGCCGGCAGGAATAAGGCATGGATTGTCCCCCTGGACTGGGCACTGGGGAGACTGCATCTCAAATACTGGGTTCTGTTGTGGGCACCTCAATACAAGAAAGACTTCAAAAGGCTGAAGCATGGCATCAGAAGGGTAATGAAGCTGGGGAAGGGTCTAGAGCACAAGTCTTGTGAGGAGAGGCTGAGGGGCCTGGGGTTGTTGAGCCTGGAGAAAAGGAGGCTCAGGGGAGACCTTCTCACTCTCGACAACTCCCTGAAAGGAAGCTGGAACCAGGTGGGGGTTGGTCTCTTCTCCTAAGGAACAAGCAATACGAACAAGAGGAAACGGGCTCAAGTTGCACCAGGAGAGGTTTAGGTTGGACATCAGAAACAATTTCTTCCCTGAAAGGTTTATCAACACCTGGAACATGCAGCCAAGGGCAGTGGTGGAGTCCTCATCACTGGAGGGGTTTAAAAGCCATGTAGATGTGGTGCTGAGGGACACGGTTTAGTGGTGACCTGGCAGTGCTGGATTAATGGTTGGACTTAATGATCTTAAAGATCTTTTCCATCTCAAATGATTCTATGATATATATATATAATGAATCTAAAATACTTTTTTAGTATGCAAAAGTGACAAGCCAGTTGCTAGCTTTGACAGAGGGCTGAATTCTGCTTTCAGTTTCACACTTTCCTATGGCATGTACCCACTAATGTTTATTTAGTAGAAATTAAGACGTCATATTTATTTTTTAACTGGAAGAACCATAATAGAACTGGGTGTGACCTAAGTAGATGAAAGAAGTGAGCTGAGGCTTGAGCAAGGATCTTAAAATAAAGGATTACTGAGCTAAGGAAAAGCAATGAAAGGCTGAGTCGGATTTTCCTTCCCCCATCATTACCCTTAATGCCATCTTATTTCAAGGGCTGCAAAATCTAGATGTAAATTTGATTTGTTCTAGGGATGGTCAGGTACAGAGCTTCTGTGCCAGAGTTCCTATGACATATATAGAATTACTGAGGAAGAAACACAGGCAAATTACACTGAAATTGCCCTGGCTGCTGTGAGGAAGATTGTTTTAAAAGCACCACAGAAAGACTAAGCTGAGCTGAGCAGGTGGGCTGACAGTGGGGCAGTATGGGAGAACTGGGAGGTAGGACAGCTTCTTTGGGAAGAAAACGAACTTAATATGCCCATACATCTTCTTAAGAAACCATAAAACATACCAGCACAAGTCTCTGGGGCTGCACGGGTGTAACAGGGAGCAGAATTAGGTCCATTAAAGGTTAGCACTTTTAACAGCATAATACTCAAGTCCATGCCACTTCCAGTTAACACATCTTTCTTCAGAAGCTATCCCTGCCTGCAGGACGCACAAAAGGAGATGAATTGTAAGAAATCAGGAAATCAGTGTAGGAAACACTATCCATTTCCCTAACCCAGCTCTGTAAGACTGAGAAACCACCACTTGTAACGATGTAATGGGGAGAACTTGCTGACTCCGGCTCCCCAACAACTGGATTAGTCCCATGATACTGAATCGGTAAATATTGGGACCATCAAAGCTGTCTCAGGGGAGTCTGGGAAAAAGGCAGCACAAGGCACTGGAGCAGATGGCTGTATTGTGAAATCTCCTCCTAATTAGATAAAACGAGGACTGATGTGAGTGAACGAAGCAATTACTGGTCACTGCTGGTACCATGCTGCCTACATGAAAGCTGTCATGAAATAAAAGAGGATAAGGAGGACCATCACAAAGCTTTAGATGAGAAATAGGGAGAAAGTAGGTTCTGGAAAAAAGTTATTTTATAATTAACTGTCTGTTTTCAAGGGCTTCTCTAGTCCTTCCAAGGAGTAGAGAGCCCTGAAAGCAAAGCACAGACAAAACGGGCTGTGTCTTTACATCAAAGGTGTTCATGTTGAGAAGCCCCTCACTGTGCTTAATCAAAAGCATTGCCCCGAGCACACTGACATGACTGGGAAACATACTGTTCACAAACGCCTGTGACGGTCCTGGGCTACCTAGGGGGGGGTGCTCTGCTCCAAAGGAGAGGTGCGAAGCTGGAAAGATCCCCAGAATCAGAGTGTCTGGAACCTAAAAGCATGACACACAGCAATAAGCAGCATACAAAGTATAGGATTTACTCTCTTTGGAGGAGCAAGTGGAGTAGAGACATGTTTTTTCTGTTTCCAGATGCAAGGAGGCTGTGTGTAATGTGCACTAGGGAGCTAAAACCAAGACGAAAGAAAATCTCAGGGTATGTGCACGGCTGCCTATGCCAGCAAAGGAGATTTAGAAATGCTGTGTGCAGAAAACAAAGCCTGAAGGGCTGCATAGGCTGGGACAGTGCTATGTTTACGGTTGGACTCAATGATCTTAAAGGTCTTGTCCAATCTAAATGCTTCTATTATTCCATGAAAACCCTGGAAACCCAGGAGACTTAGAAACCATTCCCATTTTCAGGAGCATCTTTCCTTGACACAGTTTTGGAAGCCAATGGGATGTTACTTCCCAGGGGGTCTGACATCCTGGTGTCTTTTGGCAGCTCCAGACGCAGCCTGGAGCATCTGGAGGAGGTTGCAAATGGATTCACTTGCTTTGACACAGTGCTGCATCAATGCCCATATGTCCAGAAACACCTGGTCCAGAGGATGGTGGCATCGTAATGTGGCTGTAAACAACCTTAAAAGTACGTCTGGATCACAGAAACCCACTTCCCAAGAAGGATATTTTTAATGTAGGACTGAAAACAAATATTCCTCTGCTGCACAACCTCTGCAAGCACCTGCAACCACAGACTAACCTGCCAAACCCAGCTGCTAGTGCACAGAAGTGTGCACTGTAATCCCTTTTCTAAAGAAAAAAAAAAAACCAACAAAACATCAAAAAGGCTCTCAGGAAGTAAATTTGGGGACTAAAAATTGAAATAACCAGTTTTGTGACTCTCCTGCAAAGAACTGGAAGGAGGAATTGTTACTACTAAGCACTGTTGTGCAAATGTTTGCAGCCTCTCTGAGACATTTGTATCTACTAGGTAAATAATACGCATTGGGAAATGAGACTATCTGTAAATGCTTCTTTCTTTTGGAGCTGTCCCAAGCTTAATCAAGAAATAAAACATGCTAGGGATGAAAGTATTAAGCAGGTACTTAATTGAGAGACAAGATGAGAGAAGACAACACTGTTCTTATCTCCCAGGCAGAGCATGCATGTTTTAAACACGTTCCCAGATTGATATTTATTGCAACTGATGAAGCAGAAAGGCTCAGAAAAAGCACTCTTTCCCCTCCCATAAATAATTCACTCCTTGTAACAGTTCATAAAATGTTTATATTAAGTAATAATTAAACATTGCATTACAAAAAATAACTTAAGATTCCAGCCAAGAGAAAAATCAACCCGAAGGAGGGTGGGGAAAATTATTGCCTTGGAGCTGTCATATTGGGTTTTCTTCTGCTGAGAGCAAAGATAAAGCAGTTAAAAGGGGCAATTCTTGGCTTCACTCAAGGCTCCCTCTGCTCTGTCAGATTAAATCCTGATCCTCCCCTAAATGATAGGGCTTTTTCCATTGATCTCTGTGATAGCTGTGTGGAGTCTGCTCTCAAGCCCATACAAGCTCAGTCTGCAGCCAGGCAGGGCAGGGTCAGTGGTCCCATTTTAACCTCTGCCATCAAGCAATGATGCTTTTGACTTCACATCACCAGCTATGTCCACATATTAGCAGGCTTCGAGCCCACTAGCAGATTATTTGGTCTTGCAAAGCCACATAAGGTCCAACAGGGGATATTGAGTCATATGGGGTTTTACAAACTCCAACATTGGATAAAGGACTGGAAGCATGTCAAGGAGGAGAGACAATAGCAGGGTAATGATTGAGGATCAGCAGAAGCCATCAAGATAGTATGAATCAAATTTCATCACACATAAAACCAGGAACCTTTAGTTATAGTTATAATTGCTTGATCCAACCTGTGCCCCAGGGAGCATAAAGAAAAGGAAGCAGCACCAAGGTCACTGCAGACAGAAAAATCAATGTAGGGAACGCATGGTAAAGACTTATTTTTTTCTTAGGTTCAGAGAGAGGGACTGTGGAGATATCCTGCTGACATCTCCAGAGATGCACAATATCCCTCAGATTTGCTCCAGCAAAGCACTTAGTATATTTTAAGCTTTCAACATCTTGCTCTTCTTGACTGTGACTATAGCAGGTTCAAGCATCCCAATGGACCATTATATTTCATATATAAAGGGACAATTACCCACTTCTCTGTGGCACTCAGTTCTCTATCCAAAACCATTCAACACTTTCCAGCATCCTGCAACAACCATGTCTTTTGCACTCCAGACTTCTCTAATGGGCATCCTTAGGACTTTCTCTGGTCCACAGCTATGCTTAAGTACAAAGACAAAACTTGAATAAAGGACTCTACCTGAGGATTTATCATAGAATCACAGAATGGGTTGGATGGAACCATTAATGGTCATCTAGTCCATACAGTCCACAGCGAGAAGGGACATCTTCAACTAGATCAAGTGGCTCAGAGCCTTATCCAACCTGACCTGGAATGTTTCCAAGGATGGGGCATAAACCACCTCTCTGGGAAACCTGGGCCAGTGTCTCACCATCCTCAGCATAAACAGTTTCTTCCATCTCTCTAGTCTAAATCTCCCTCTTTTAGTTTAAAACCATGACCCCTTGTACTGTCACAGCAAGCCCTGATAAAAAGTCCCTCTTCACCTTTCTTATAGGCCCCTTTAAGTACTGAAAGGCCACAATAAGGTCTCCCTGGAACCTGCTCTTCTCCAGGCTGAACAACCCTGACTCTCAGTCTTTCTTGGTAGCAGAGGTGTTCCAGCCCTTAGATCATTTTTGTGGCCCTTAACTAATGTGGAAAGACATCACCTCTTACACATCAAATTCCTCTAGATACACCTCAGCACATTACTTGCCCAAAGGTTTGGATTTTTTGGTTGTTTTGTGGGGTTTTTTAGTGGTTTTGTTGGTTAATTTTGCTTTAATTTTTAAATGAAATAACATTACTGACATGTGGTCTGTGATTCACTGCAGAATTGCTCCTGCACCAGCTGCTCCTATCTGCACCAGTACCGCTGATGATTCCTACCTCTGTGTCATAACCTTGCCCTCACCTCTCCTGAACTGCTTCTTATTTATTTCAGGCTATTTTTCCAATATGTCAAGATCAGTTTGAATTCCAGAATCACAAAATCACTCAGGTTGGAAAAGACCCTTGGGATCATCATGTCCAACCATTAGCTCTACTCTACAAGTTCACCCCTAGACCATGTCTCCCAACACCACATCTAAGTGATGTTTGAACACATCCAGGGATGGCGACTCAACCACCTCCCTGGGCAGCCTATTCCAATATTTCACTACTCTTTCCGTGAATAATTTTTTTCTAATGTCTAGTCTAAACCTACCTTGTTTCAGCTTTAGCCCATTCCCTCTGGTTCTATACCTAATTACCTGAGAGAAGAGACCAGCACCAGCCTCTCTACAATGTCCTTTCAGGTAGTTGAGAGTAATAACGTCTCCCCCTCAGCCTCCTCTTCCTCAAACTAAACAGGCCCAGCTCTTTCAAATGGTCCTCATACGATCTATTCTCCAATTCCTTGACCAGCTTCGTTGCCCTCCTCTGCACCCGCTCCAGCACCTCGATATCTCTCTTGTACTGTGGTGCCCAAAACTGAACACAGTACTTGAGGTGAGGCCTCACCAGTGCTGAGTACAGGGGGACAAAATTCCAGTTCCAGCATGCAAAATGATTTAGCCAAACACAACAGGACTCAGCACAAGATTACATGGATGAGATACAGCACGATACAGGCACTCAAACGGGATGGTCCCAACACCCCTTTCTGCTCTTAAACATCTCCTCCTTGCAATAAGATATCAGTTACTACTACAAGAGGAAAGTAGTGCTGTAAATTTAAATTGCCTGTGGGATATTTAAGGCAGGTTGCATCCTATACAGAAGGGATGAAACAGCTTCTTCTCTCCATTGTGCTACGAGCTTGAACAGACCTCAATCCTTCTCTGACCCAGCAATCCTGGGTCCATGTAATGCAGGAGCTAGGTGAGTAGAATTGCCAACTGAAACTGTGATGTTGCAGAAACAGATCCATGCTCCAAGCTGAGTATAGGGTGGGGTTTTTTTACCACTGACTCCTCTGAGATCTGAATAAAGGTCTTGGGAGATGTCTTCAGAGCATCAAAGAGTCCTACTAAGGCTGAGATCAGTAACCTCTAACATATAAAAGATCTATCAAAAAATGTTTGTAGTCATCAGCTGAGAAAAACCCAAGAGGTTAAATGAGAACTCAAAAGCTGGTGTCCTTTAGCCTGCCTGCCAGTGATACTGGCCAGACCACCTGACCGTGGACATCTTGGTACCTTTGAGTATGGGGTGAGCGTAAATGAATTAAATCTGTGAAAGGGGAAAAAACAACTTATTTATATATTTTGTAAATAAATCTCTTCTCCTTCCATATGATCCTGTACTGAATATAATACACTAATTTTCTATGATATTGTATTTTGTGAGTATATGATCACCTGGGAACGTACCAAGCTATGCGGCTGCAGCACAACAGCTCTGGGTTTGCCCTGTGGTCCACTGAGGTGTGTTTATTTATCCCTGCAGAAGCTCTGCACACATCTGCAGAACCTCAGCAGCCTCCCAAGGGATGTCTCCCCATCTGCAGACATAGCACAGGGATGGATGGTGCACGGCAATCAGGTTGATGTTGATTCCCCTTATTTCACCTTCTGCATAGCACATCCATGCAGCTTTAATACCAAGGGCACAGCCCCAAGCCTGGACACTACCAGACTCTGGTCTTGCACTGAGTAATACCCATATGAGCTGGAACACAGTGTCTGGTCTGCTGAAATCCAGAATGGGGACCAGGTTAAATCAGAATTGTTTGCAAGCATTCTGAGAGCTTAAAATAAAATTAATCCTCTACGTATTTCAGTGCTTGCCTCTCCCCCTGACATCAGAGCAAAGAGTCTACTAAAGCAGCCTGTCCAGCAGCAAACAACCTTTACATGCCCTTGCCCTTTCCATGCCATAATAACAATACAAGCCCCTGTTTCCCCCTATTTTACATCATGTCAAAAGTCTCCCATGAAAGCACATGTCCTCACTCCCTTCCAATTTTGCACATCATCCAACTCGATTTTCCACCCAGTTTCCACTTCAAACATCAGCACGACATGCTCAGAAGCCTGGTTTCCAGATCCCAGCATTAGCTTCTGGGAGCATCCCTCCTCCCCAACAAGGTGTGAAAAAGATGACAATGTATATGTCACTACTGAAAGACTACTAGACATGCCTGAAGAGCCACTAGAAGACCAAACACTGAGATAGGAAGGGCTGGACAGTTACGCCTGGCTGAAACACACAGCACCAGCACAGTGAGTTTACAGAAACATCTTCCAGTCGTTCACTACTAACTTCACCACCCTGTAAGACCCTTGGTCTCCACTGAAGCTGTGGGCCTCCCATAACCACTTCACTCCAGCAGATAGGCTTTGCAGAAGCATATAAAAAGTGCTACCAAGACTTCAGATGTGTCTAGAGGTACCAGCAGAAGCTCAATCAGAAAACCATTCTATAAGCCAACAGATGTGCCTGTGTTTTCTGAGGGTTTTTATCTCTCAGAGCTGCCAGTGAGAGACAAATCATATAAAAAAGAAACTTTTTTTTTCTCCATGGACAGGGATCAGCATGTTAGTAGCCCTAGAACAAGGAAGAAAGAGAATCATGACAAATGGGGCTTGGGTGAACCTCAAAACCCATCCAATTCAACGCATGCTCTGGGGCATGATCAAGTGATGGACCTTTCTCCTGAAGGCCAGCTAGCTTTCTGGAGATGACACAGACAGTCAATGGCTGGAATTACCTGTTCCATGACATCCCAGAAATCACACCGGCCAAACACAGTAGACCTTTGCAACCTTGTAGGTTATACAGAGCATGGGGGACTATTTCCATGAGGCTTTTACCCCACCAATGGAGGAAAAAGCACCACAACTTTCAACAAGAGCATCTCTCCTGCTCTCTGCATGATGATTCTGCTGAAACCATCCCAGCTCCCCAGAGGAAACACATGGTTTTCCTTGTGTCCTCCCTGCACCTGGCTGCTTGCCAACACAGCCCTCTCTGGGAATCCTCTGCATGAGTTGCCATAGCTACTGTCCGACACACCAAGACAAGCTCTGCTGCTCAGCTGAGACCAGCATGTTCATCCCATGGATGTATAAGGTACTTGGTGAGAGGCTGTCACCCAGCCATGGCACATCACCCCCATGCAAACCCAACCCAGGGCTTTCCGTATCTTCATAGGATATTGCATGGGCAACCTCCAATCTCCCCTTTCTTCCCCCATCTCAGACCTTCTGCACATCCATTTTATATCCAAATAATGAGAACAAAAAGCATGACTGAAGTCCTGATCTACAACCCAGCACACTGGCCTCCACAAATCCAGCAAGGCAGAAAAATCAAGTATTTGCATCTAATTCCTCCCATAATTTTAGAAGCTTCACCAATAGAGAGTTTGCTCTGTGTAGGAAAGTGTGGCTTAGGCTGCAGAAGAGTTGGCAAGACATCGAGAATCCTTTAAACTTCCTGCTGGGGCTCAGGCTGATGGAGTTCCACAGTCGAAGAGGATGTAAGAAGGGAAAGGGACCTCCTTTCAGAGTGAAATGGCACCCTGATGGCACCTGTAGCTTCTCCCTGAAGGTCTTGGCCAATAAACCAACCATCAATGCCCTTGCTGCCCAAATCTGAGTATGGGACCAGTCAGGATTCATTCCTTTTCCAGCCCATCTCAGCATGACGCACTGATTTCTTTTAGGCAAAGTTGCCTGTTCGAGAGCAGATGTGCAGCTTCCTCCAAGGCAAAAGACAAAGGGAAATGTAGGAGGAAGCCTAATCATGTTCGTGGCCATCCTTTGTACTCACTCCAACAAGTCAATGTCTCTCCTGTGCTGAGGACTCCAGAGCTGGACCCAGCACTGCAGGGGGGGTCTCCCCAGAGCAGAGCAGAGGGGGAGAATCCCCTCTCTGACCTGCTGCGCACACTGCTCTGGATGCAGACTAGGATGCCATTGGCTTCTGGGCTGTGAGTGCATACTGCCAGCTCAAGTCCAGCTTTTCATCTCCCAGCACCCCTAAGTCTTTCTCCTCAGGGCTGAAATCTGTGATATCAACATCAGGGCTTCAACTTTTAACCCTACAGGAAAGCAGGGATCCTGCAAGAGGACATGCTGGTCCTGCAGGGCTTCAGGGAGAGAAAGGAGATCTGATCTGGGCTTTGGGCTAAGTTAAGACCCCAGTGCCATACCTGTCACTCTTGGGAATAACCCTACTGATTTCTACAAGAATAACTATGCCCTTTGCAATTAATACAGAGCTCCACTCCAGAAGGCTACTGTTTTCTTTAAACATCTTCATTTTTATACCTCTTCTGAGCTAGACAAGCAGCAAAGCACCTGAACAGCCCCAGATACCTTCAACCCTTTTAGAGGGCAAGAAAAGAAAAGCAGCAGCCAGGCAACATGAGTAGGGCAGCTGTGACCTTGCAAAGTATTTCAGCAAGAAAACCCTGGCTGCTTTCCAAGACAGCACCTGCAAACTTGGGTGGATATACACCATGCAAGAGCTAATTGACATGGGGAGGACGTTGCCATGCAGGAGAAAGCTGCCTGCAGTCAGTGGGAGTTCTACGGATGGATGCAGAGCTGTCGGGAGCCAGCCCACGGCTCACAACAGCCTGGATTTCCTTGCCCGTACAGTGGAGATGGAGTAACTGATGCCAAAATGGTTCGTTTACAGCTCTGTGGTGGTATTTTTAGAGTTAAAACCAGCTGAATGTAAAGGCTGGTGTTAAGCAATCATGCACCAGCCAAATGGCAAGGTTTTACAAATCTTCTGGCAGCAAGGACAAGCTGGGAGATGCTTTCACAAGAATAAAATGATAAATTAAAATCCTCACCGGAGATATTATTTTGTACTCCTGAATTGCAACCTGGAAGATAAACCCTGGTGAGTCCCTGCAGATGGAGAGGCTGGCGTCCCGGGACTGTACTCCAGTGCCAGCCCAGGACACTCTGCTCATCATCTGCTTCTTTTGCACTGTGCAGCACCGTCCCCAGCCACACATCCTGGGTGGGCTGTGAAGCAAGAACATTTTGCTTCCCTGCTCCACTGCGTGGCAGGGTAATGTACTTTCTGAAACAAGCTGCTCCCCTAGGACTACTGGTTAAATTCCCCTCTTCAAGATGTCTTTTTGTGCAGCTGGCATCCTCATGGACATGGGCAGCTGCCCAAGGGTCACATCCTCAACCTTGGGTAACTCATAGGCTTGTTTAGGTTGGAAAAGACCTTTAAGATCATCAAGTCCAAAGACTAGCCCAGCACTGCCAGGTCACCACTAAACCATGTCCCTCAGCACTACATCTCCATGGCTTTCAAACCCCTCTAGGGATGGGGACTCCACCACTGCCCTGGGCAGCCTGGGCTGGGTCTTGACAACCCTTGTGGGGAAGAAATTTTTATGAAATTCTGCTTTGGCTACAGCAGCTGTGGTGATTTTTAGTGCTAGAGCCAGACCCCTTCTTTCCTTGAACAACCAGTCCATTATTTCAGATCCCTGACTCTATACATCAACCTGAGAACATTCCTCAAATGTGTCCTGCTTTGCAAATCTGAATTACAGCTCCAGAAAAAAATAATAATTTAAAAAAATTATAAATTAAAACATTAAAAAGTTATGGAAAAAAAAAATAATTCTAAAAAGCAGCCTTCCCACCTTCCTAGCACCAAAACACCCTGTTTTGCAGCCTCAGCAGCACAGCTTGCAGCCAGGTCTGCAAAGCAGAAAGAGTCTCTCCGTATACACACTATGTTTGCAAAGTGCTGTGGGGTCCCTTCAGGTGAACGCACCATTTGAGGAAAAAGAGTTATTAATAGCAAGGAAAATGTGTTCGCTATATAACATCTGCAATGTTGGACTTGGAGAGGAGAGATGAGTTGGAGGTTAAAGCAGTAACTTGATGAACAGTTTCATTTGCATGTGTGCATATATATATATATAAATATAAATGACATTGGAAGGATATCCAGAATGCTGAGTTATATATCAAGCAAAATAAAACTTCAAACCTATAAAACTTGCCTAAAACTGCCTTTCCCCTCCTGTCTAGTGCTGATAGTCATGCTTGCAGGAGAGCATCCATGCTTGCATCCTGGCACTGCAAGGTTTATTTGAAGATATCAGCCTTAGTGCTATGGAGACCTTCAGTTAAGAGCAAAGAAAAGCAAAGACTGATGTAGGATAGAGTGCAGAAGTACTTAGAAAGTGAAAGCTTGTTCAGCTGGTAGGAGACGGGAAAAGCAAAGGTCATGCTGTAAATGTGAGAGAAGACAAATTTACAACGGCTGTTTGTGATTTATTTGGGAAAGGAAGGACAGAGAAAGTCCTGCTCTCTAAATGAGCTGATCCTTCTCCTCTTCTCTTTATTTATTGTTTGTGTTACAGCATTATCTTGAAGGCACCAAGTGAAATTGGGGTCTGCTCTACAGCATCTGCTCCTGAAGCTGGTGATCTAACCAGACACAGCGGTGACTGTGAAAGAGAGGAGGGATGTTTGACATGTCTTTTGATATGATAACTGACTTAGCAGACAAAAGAAATGTAAAAATCTATCTGGTTTCAGTAAAGCATTTGCTACAGAGCCACGTGGGAAATTATTAATTAAACCAGTGAACATGAACAACAGCAGAACAGGAAACTGGGCAAGGGAAATGACAATGATGAGTGTCAGAAGGCTGAGCTGCAGCCTGGAAGGAGGTTAGCAGTGTTTAAAATTTTTAAGGTTGACTTCGGCACAAAAAAGTAGGGCAACACTGATGAGACCTCCTAATGACACAACGTTGTAGGCAGCACCGATACAGAGGAGGATCAGGAGATCAGTGAGGAAGAAAGGGATTGACCTTGACTGCCATGTTCAGAACAGGATGAAAATTATTAGTAATAAATTCCAGGCTTGGTACTAATCACTGGGATTTTTTTGCTAGGGGATGGGCGCTCCAGGGCTATAACTGCCAACGAAAGAGAATGACACATAGTTCCTGGTAATCAAAGGGTAAGTAAGGGATTCATAATGCATCTGTGATGCCCTTAAACATGACATCTGAGTCTCAGTAGAAATGGGGACCTCATCTCCAAAGAACAACAGTCTGCTTCTGTGGTCAAGAAACAGTGATTTCATCTAGGAAGAGCTGGAGAAAAATGGTTGATACAGGGAGTAAAAAAGGAGACTAAAAACTTTTGAATTGGTAGCTACAGAGCCAAACAATGTAGATACTGTGGAGACACTGAGCAGTGATCTCCAGAAAAGCAGTAAGTAACCCAGTGTCAACAAACCAGCAAAGTATAACCTGACCATTGACTCAGACTGGAAATGAGATGATGGTTGAAAACCACCTGAGACTGAGGTCCTGACACACCCTTCTAGCCACAACTAAGAATTCCCTATTTCTGAAACAGGGCCTTGGGTGTTATTTGTAAAGACTACATAAGAAATTAAACAATGGGACTTCGTGGTTCAGAGGGTTCCATCCAGTACCATGTGCCTAAAGGTCCCTGCTGAGTTGGTACAGTGGAGCAGGAGTAGAGGAAAAACAGCTCAAGTACACTGACTCCATCACCTGAGTGTCACTTCCATCTCTTCCTCCTGCTCAACCCCATTGTACAGCACAGACAGCCCAGCTCCAGCTTGCACAGTCCAAGCAGCAAAATTCACTAATGCATACACTGCTGAGCAGCTCCCAGTTGGCTTTTGGGGCTGAATATTGTCCACCTTAATGTGATTGCAGGGAATATGTTGGCAAATACTCCAACTCAGAGATAGAATCATAGAACATTTCAGGTTGGAAGGGACCTTTCAATGTCATCTAGTCCAAACCCCCTGCAGTGAGCAAGGACATCTTCAACTGAGATCAAGTACTTCCAACGTGGAGATACTACCAGTCTTTCTCAGATGGGGGACTACATCCAGAGGAGATCAAGACACAGAGTGTGGCAGGATGGCCGCCTGTCTGCAACACCCATCTATATCCTCTTTGTGTCCTCTTTCATGTCTTCTGTTTGCTAACACAAGGGCTTCCTCCACACATGGTAATTACAAACTCATAGGACTGGTCCTTGTGGTATCAGCAGACGTCATGTCTCCTCCTGCTGCTAAAGGTACATATCAAGTAACTGCTGAGACAGAGTTCAGCCTTAGTGAAAGCTGCCAAACATCTCTTCGAACAGCCATTTCTGGATGGAAGAAAACATCCTGTCCCTTCTATTCCAGCTGAGAGCAAAATTGGATCCATTTACCTATATGAGTTACTTTAATGACACTCTGATCCAAACTGGGAGTTTGGAGCTGAAATGACAGTGGGAAATGAAAGTTGCCCAGGAATGCTGAAGCTTGGGACAGCCCACACTCACACTGTTAAACCCCTTTAACCCCCAGAACAAGGTGGTTGCACCCAAGGTGCTTCTTGGGATCTGTTCTTGGCTCATACCTGTGCCCAAACCCAGCCTGTGAAGTGGGCTAAGGACGGTTTCAACAACTGAAGAGTGTAGATGATCATGTTCCCATGCTTAGGAACGTGTCCTGGAACTGTTTAGGTCACTAATACAGACCCAGACTATGGACATGATCCAAAATTTCAGAAGGCAGTGGAAAATTTCTCATCACGTTCAGCAGACCTGACAGTACAAGCAGCATTACCAGCTGTGTCACCAAGGTGGGACACGTCCTCCATTGAAGATTTTCAAGACAAGGTTAGATAAAATCAATCTGGTGTGATCTAGATATACCATCTCCTTCCCCAGGACAGGATGTGGACCAGATGACCTCAAGAGGTCCTTCCAGCCCTACATTTCCACAATTATAATGCTGGAGTATGAATTCCCTGCCCTCACATAGCTTGCTCCAGTGCTCCTGCGTGGACATCCCTCCCTAAATGATCTCCTCTGTATCTCAGAAAAACACACAGTGAGTCTCCAGCGCTGACTCATTCATCTCTATAGCTACTACGAATTCTCATTTGCTCCACATCTTTAGTACCTCCAGGGCTTGAGATGAATGACAGAACGTTAGCAACAGGCAATTCATTAATACCAGAGGCAGTCCAAAATTTTACGTTGAAGCCTTTCTTGTTTTGTTTCCTCTGACAGGAAAGGAAATTGGGGGGGCGGGGGGGTGGTGGTGTATGTGGAAATAATTGCTTTGGTTTAAAAAAAAATAAAATTCTCTTTTTGGTGAAGAACTTGAAACCTGGGTTTTGTAATACTACTCTGAAGAAAAATAATTGGCTTACTACTCATTACAACACTCTGCAACAGGGATGAAATTTCCCTTTCCCTTTTCTATCTTTTTTTCTTTAGGGAATAAAGGTAAGAAAATGAGAAGAATGTAAGACAAAGAATAAAGAAAAAAACAAACAAACCACCTAATTTTAACATTTTTCCATCATTTTCAAACAAACCTGGAAGACTTGAATTCCTCTTCTTGCATTTTTGCAAAATATGCTTCCAGTTATTCAACTTCCACCAGCAAACATCACTGTCTGCACATTTTATCACCTCCTCTCTCTGCTTCTGGACTTCCAGGGTCAACCCCAGGACCCTGTAACCTGCTCCATCCTTCAGTGCAGCAGGAAAAAAGCTCTGCCCATCCCTTCCAGGAGTTCAGGGGGCACAATCCCCTCCCAAGCACTTGAGTACTGGTGCACCAGGGCCACCTCTGTATCCAGTACAGATGGGCAGCACATGATTTGGTGAGGGAAACTGAGGCAAGAAGCACCTCAGTGCTGGAATCTGTGCCACACCCGGTCACAGCAGTAGCTTCCAGCACCTTGACTCCAGAGGAACAATAGCAAACAGGAGAATGATGCCCCAGAGCTGCACCCTGACGCACTGTGTAGGGGCTCAGGTAGGTCACGCAGCATCTCTGCTTCAGCTTCCCCACAGCCAAAGAGAAATAGTCACAGGGCACTAACTGGCACAACTAGATCACCTTCAACCCTACTTCAAGCTGTCAATGGCTTCAAACCAGATATGGCCATGGAAGTCACTTCACTTTTGGAAACTGTCAGGACTGAGCATGTCCTCCCACTGTTTCCTTTAGTTTGCCAGGGGAATTTATTTGGCCATAAATCTCAAATAAATCCTATACATAAATAAATCCTATACATAAACAAATATTTACTAAATGTGTATAAAGAGAGATACAAGTGAATAATACAATGGCAAATAATACAACGGCGAATAATACAATGGTGAATAATGTAATGATAAAGATGAATAATATAAATGGTATAAATAAATCCCATTTATTCTGTAGGATCTCTAGGCACAGGCAGTCTCTTGCAGACGTGCACAGCACTGCCACAGCTGCTCTGGCCTCACCGGAGGCTTCTGGGCTCAAATGTTAATGAAAACAAATCATCCATCCCTCGGGCTGGGAGTAGCCTCCATCTCCACAGCTATCACCGCTGGGCATCACCTCTGCTCTGTAGGTCCAGGCAGAGCTGAGAGGAGGTCATGGGCACATGGTCTCTGCAATATTAATTTTCCTTGGTATAAAGAGGTTAGAAAAGGTAATTCCTCCCTTTAGCATGGATTTCCCCGATGACCTTGGGCTAGTTGCTTACTCTGTCCCATGCTCTGTTCCCTCACCTCAGGGGGACAGATCGAGTTTAAAAAACATTGCTGGTGTGCTCTATGGCTTCCCCAAGGAATTGTTTCCCAGCCTTGGAGCATCATATTACGCGGATTTGCAGCGATGGCAGAGGGGCTGTAAGGAAATCTCCCCCTGCTCTCTGCTGCTGGGGAGCCTTCATCCATACACAAGCCCAGGACAGGCTATGGAGGACAAGCCCCGCAAGAGCCATCCTTGTTCCACTCTAGCAAAAGGTCACCATGGGATAATTTTGGCTGCTGGGTGGCCCAAAAAGTTGCCCAAATAGTCTTCATTCTTGGAGATGTTCGACACCCATCCAGTAGGGACTCCTGTAAGCAGCAAGGTTCTTGATAGTAATGAGGACTTGGAGAAATTGGGCTTTTAAAAAGAACCCAAACAATAAACAACACTTAAAAGATGCCTAATTTGAACAGAAAATGAGAACAATTAGCCACAACATCACTTATGCATTAATGAAGAGGCGCTTATGTTCCAGGGCTGAGCATCAGGGCAAACACTTCTCTTGCAATATGCCACAAGGAAGAAAAACATGGAAGTGAGAGAGCAGATAAGGACTCAAGGGGAAAGAGAAGCCCTAAGGGTGTCCTGAAATATGAGGAGCAACACAAGGAGGGCTGCAGCCTTCTAATTCCTCTTGGGTTCAAGATCTGAGCTGACCCCACCCTTTTGCCTGGGGAAGACACCCAGCTCAGCCTGTATGAATTTGCTGGAGCAGACGGGAGAGATGGTACGTGGAGGGATGGGAGGGTGAGCAATCTGCATTTCAATATGCAAGCAAATAAGTCTCATTATCCTTTGCACCGGTGGAAGAGAGCAAAACAACAGCTCTCTAGCTCTAGGACCGCTTTCTGCTTTAGTCCTGCCATCACTGACTTAAGCCCAGACCTTGGAAGATGACCAGAAAAAAAGCTGAATCAAAAATCACAGCTGGACAAAACAGATTAAAGGACCGTGTCAATTCTGGAAAACCCTTTCCCCACACCCTCCATCCTTGCAAAGCAGAGAAGCCAAAAATCCCTGGCCATTTCCTCGCGTCTCAGCTGACCACCACCATCACACCTGAGGCCGCGGCATCACTCGCATCCCCAGCAAGAGCCAGATCTGACACCGAACTACAGCAAAAATCAAAATCTTCACTGCTTGAACCATTTCCCACCTGGGGACGCGGGAAAGATGATGATTGTCACGTCTGCTGTGCCACAGTCAGTCACTGGTGGGACAGAGGAGGCAAAACCCAGACTCATTTTAAATCTGCATGAATTTACTACCTGTTTGAGGGCAGGGTGTCACCTCTAAATCTCTCTAAGGAAGAAAAGCAATCATTCAAAGGCATAAACACCTCGGCATTCTCACGTGTACAGGGAGAAGCAAAAAGGCTGTGATGACACTTTTATCACAACAAATCCCAGCTTTGCTCTCTGCCACCTCTAACCCAATCTCAGCAGTGGTGGGCTCTGCCAAAGAAAGCTCTGGAAAACACAATTGCAGTGAGCCCTCCTTGAAAACGTACTTGTGCAGGGGCAGCCACCCCAGCACTTCTGTTTTGCATTCCAAACACATCCAACCCCTTCACCCAGAGAGAAAGAACCACAGCAAGGAGTTTCACGCTTCGAATCCCAAACAGGGTCTCTTCCTGGGGTGAAACAAGGGCACCTCTTTCAAGACTAGGGGTGGGGGATGATGGGGGGGCGGAGGCGGAGCACAGAGAGATGTGTGCTGCGTTAAACATGGCAGCATCCGATGGCTGCCCCACCCAAGCGGCCTAGGATGCATGTCACCTGCATCCCAGGATGCTTTGTCTTGGGGACGCTATAGACCTGGAGTGCTTCATGGTACCCTTCCTGGCGTGAGACCCCCATCTGTGGATGGGATCCTGGGGATGCAGAGATGCTGTAGGGATGCTGGTCTGTGGGGCTGGCTGCACCACGGTGGCCAGGGATGTGCTTGGAAAGGACCAGCAGCAACTTGCAAATCCCGAGGAAGTGATTCCAGACCTCTCCCGGACGAAAGTGTCTCTGGATTTTGGGATGCATAGTGGGGGGGGAGATTTGGAGCTGCAGTAAACGAAGTGGAAGAAAAGGAATTGAGGATAGATTAGGGG